>ML778170.1:689879-708251 GCA_009831015.1 Picea engelmannii | reverse complement strand
TTTTGTTATCGCTTATGGGATTATGAAAATCACAAAATCATTAAGAGTAGAGATGTCATAGTCAATGAGAAGGTCATGTACAAAGATCAGTTGCAGGGAAAGAAATAGGAAAAAGAAAAACCAGAATACACAGTGATTTATGAGATCACTGAAAAAGAAATTCCAAAGGTACCATAAAATCAAAATGTGCAACAACGAGAGTAGAAAGTACCTCAAACTCCTACAAGTGTTGTTAGAATATATATCAGGTTAAGTAGACCCCCTGAATGATACTCTCCTTCATTGTATTATTTATTGTTGACTAATTATGGTAAACCATAATGTTATGAAGAGGCAATGCAGGTAGACACTAAAATGAAGTGGGAGCAAGGCATGAAAGAAGAAATGGATTCCCTGGTAAATAACCAGACTTGGGACTTGGTTCAATTTCCTACAAGAAAAAGAGCATTGCATAATAAATGGGTTTACAATTTGAAGGAAGAAGATGGAGGCAAAAAGTGGTACAAGGTTAGACTTGTTGTAAAGGGGTTTGCACAAAAGAAAGGTATATATTTTGATGAAATGTTTTCTCTTGTTGTTAAGATGACTTCAATTAGGACTATTTTACGTCTTCTGGTAGTAGAATATTTGTATCTTGAACATTTAGATGTAAAAACAACTTTTCTCCATGGGGATTTGGATGAAGAGATTTATATGCTGCAGCCACATGGGTATGAGGTCAAAGGGAAAGAAAATTTGGTATGAATGTTGAAAAAGAGCTTGTATTGCCTAAATAAATATCCAAGGAAGTGGTATTTGAAGTTTGAAAGGTTTATGACAGAACAAGGTTATAGTAGATGTCATTTTGATCACTGTGTTTATTTTAAAAGGATAGAAAATTGAAGCTATATTATCTTTCTATTGTATGTAGATGGCATGCTTGTTGTACGGTCTAATATGCAAGATATAAATGTGCTCAATAAGAAATTGGATAATTCATTTGCGATAAAGGATTTGGGCAAGGCAGAGAAAATCCTTGGTATGAGAATAACAAGAGACACAAAAAAAGTGCAAATTGACATTGTCTCAGGATGAGTACATAGAGAAGTTGTTGGGGAGGTTTAGAATGCATAATGAAAAACCAGTTAGTACACCTTTGGCCATAAATTTCAAATTAACCAAAGAAATGTGTCCCAAGACACAGGAGGAGATAGAATACATGTCCAGGGTCCCTTATTCATTAGTAGTTGGCAGCTTGATGTATGTGATGGTTTGCATAAGACCAGATATTGCACATGCAGTGGGGGTTGTGAGCAGGTATATGAATAATCCAGGTAAAGAACATTGGGAGGTAGTAAAGTGGAATCTCAGGTATTTGAGAGGTAATTCTACTCATGCATTATGTTTTGGAGGTTCAGACACCGTTCTACAGGGATATGTTGATTCAGATATGGCAGGTGATAAAGATAGCAGGAGGAGCACCACAGGGTATGTTTTTATTGTAGATGGAACAACAATAAGTTGGATTTCAAAACTGCAAAAGGTTGTTGCACTTTCAACAACAGAAAAAAAGTATGTTGTTTCTAAAGAGGCTAGTAAATAAATGATTTATTTACAGATGTTTATGGAGGAATTGGGAAAGAAGCAGGAGAATAGCAGGTTGTACTGTGACAGTGAGAGTTCCATTCATCTTGTAAATAACTCATCCTTCCATTCCAAGACTAAGCATATACAACTCAGGTATCATTTCATACGATCCATCTTGGAAGATGTACATTTGAAGTTGGAAAAGATACATACTAGCCAAAATCTTGTAGACATGTTAACAAAGGGAGTAACCAGGGATAAACTGAGTTCCTGCTCAATTTCAGTTGGTCTTCAAGCATGATGGTGAAGATGAGAAATTTACTAGGTCCAAGAATTATCATAGCCCAACATATACAACAATAGTGGATTTGTTGTGATCAGTATCCAAGTGGGATATTGTTGGTTGTGGAGCTTGATTATCTTCCTGATTCAAAGGTCTTTGTTTTCAGCCATGTTTATCTTGGAATACTGAGAGGGAGGGGGTGAATCAGTATTACCCTTTTTCAACAATTAGCAGTTACTTTTATATTTTTTTTATTACCACAATAGATTAACAATGGAATTGTTTGTAAAATCAATTATATAAATATAATTAATGGGAATTACAAGGATTTATGAAGAATAATGAAGGACACCAATCCTTTTTAGAGCACCAACTCTAGGAGACACAAATTCCCTTCTTCAGGGAACAAACCCTAGGAAACACCAACTCACTTGTTTATTTAGGGAACCAACCCTAGGAAGCACCAACTCCCTTGTTTATTTAGGGCACCAACCCCAGGAAGCACCAACTCCCTTAAATTACACTTACTTATTAAAGGATATCCTTTTGTGCTCCTCCCTTCCACCCTCACTTCATAAGAATCATCAATTCTTCTTCTTGGACTCTACTGTTGTTTTGATCTTTTGATTTGGACTACAGAGACACTTTCTTCTCACCATTCTTTCTCGTTTATATAATCTTCTAACTGGTGTGAGCTATGAAGCATTGTGTCCCTTGGTTTGGACCATCACACCTCTTCATTTTAAATTAAAAATAATATTTTATTATTATTCAAAAATTATTGTGAAGGATTTTAATTTAGTGAGGGTGCTTTTCATAATTCGATCACAGGTATGGATCGATTTATTTTAACTCAATTCCATGTCTCTACAAATATTGCAGAAATCGAATTCTACAGAGGTGCTTCCTTCAAACCATTTACATGTGACCATCTATGCAAAACCACGATATTATTATTTAAGCGATGTTCCCAGTGCCTCATGGCTTATGTGTTTGTAAACCATGACCAGGGTCTGGAACCTAGTCCTCTGGTACTTCGGCCTTCGGGAATTTTTCTCTCTCATCCAATATTCCAGAGTTTCAACTCTTCCAAGTGGTTACTTCTCAAAAGGGTTGATCTGATATTTGGCATGATTCCTAGAACCAAATCAATGGTCTGTATTTGATCCTTACACTATCCTTCCACTGCTTAATCCAATGGCTATGACTTAATCAAAGGTTGAGATCAATGACCATTGTTTACTTCGGGACTTCAGGGGTTCAGAGGTCCAAGTAATTGTTGTTGCAATTTCCACCGGAGTTGGTTAGCACCGAAGTGTTCAACATGGGAGTGCTTACATCATCTTTCCACTATGTTTTGATCTCACGGTCATGTGAGAATCTAGAGGATATTAGATCAACGGTTAGCATTGGCTTCGGCCTTCGGCGCTTCGGGTAATTATTGGTTTCCCCCGAAGGACAAAACTCTCGGAGTGAATTAACTTGCCGACGTCACTCCTGACTTGGCACTGACTGATGGCTGCCACATGTCACCTAGATTCACGACTTTCGTAACCTAAAGTGACAATTGGACCTTGACACTTGTCACCATCTGATTGCACCACATGTCCTTGTTGACGTTGTCTTGATGAAGTGGATCTTCTGATGTGGCACATGTTCTCCTCTTGGTCGTAGGTTCATATGAATCCTTGATCCAACGATTGTGATCAGCTCTTAGATCAATGATAAAAATTTATTTCGGCCTTCGAGTCTTTGGGTTATTTGTTCCCAATTCTCAATTCTCCCGAAGTGAGATTCCCTGAATAAACCTCGAGCAACTTGAATTCATCTAACTATCCATATTTGACGCGAAATGCTTAACAAGATCCAACGGTTGTAGGGATTTCAGCTATTAGGGATCTCGTGAATCCTTGATCCAACAACTGTGATTAGTTCTAGATCAATGGTCTAGATTCATTTTGGCCTTCGAGACTTTGGGTTATTCATTCCCAATTCTCAATTCCCCCAAAGTGATATTCCCCAAATAAATCTCGAGCAAGTTGACTTCATCTAACGATCCATATTTGACATGAAAATCTTAACATGATCCAACAGTTGTTGGGATTTCGACTATTTAGGGATCTCATGAATCCTTAATCCAACGACTGTGATTAGCTCTAGATCAATGGTCTAGATTCATTTCAGCCTTTGGGACTTTGGCTTATTCGTTCCCAATTCTCAATTCTCCCGGAGTGAGATTCCCCAATTAAGCCTCAAGCAATTTGAATTCATCTAACAATCCTATTTTGTCCTGAAATCTACATCAGTGGACAAGATTCTCCCTTGATTCTTTTGCAGTTTTACTGTGGGGATTTCAATCCTGATCGCGTTTCTGCAATGCACTTTCCCTTCTGAGATTTTTGGTAGTTTCCTCTGCATGTTGTTCATAACAACTCATCATCCTTGCAATGCGCTTTCCCTTCTGATATTTTTGGTTTTGTACTGACTGATCAAGATCATTGATATGTTGGGAATTTGATCCCAATGGTGTTTCTGCATTGCGTTGATCTTGTGAAATATAATGCGCTTCCTCTCCTGAGCTTTTGGTAGATTCCTTTGCATGTTGTTCATAACAACTCATCATTACATCATAATGACATCGGCTATTGACAACAATGACATAATCAACATTGATCATTTTGGCCCTTTTTGACATCAATGCCAACACCATAACACCATGCCCAACATTCTCCCCCTTTGGCATTGATGGAAACCTTTTTTCTTTTTAAATTTCTTCCCTTATCAATTTCCTCCCCCTTTAACAACAATGGCAGAGGGGATCTTTCTTCGCCCGACCTGTGGCAATGCTCCCCCTGACCATGTGCCCCTTCTGATATGATTTTATGGTTTTTAATGGGTTTTTGAATTACTCCTAATTTATGTCGATGATTTTCAAAAGTACTCCTGGGCAAAGGTTTTGTGAAAATGTTTGCAATTTGTTCTTTGGTGTCTAGATACACTATTTTAACTATTTTTTGGGTAACCTGATCTCTTAGAAAATGGTATTTAATTGGGATGTGTTTGGTTTTAGAATGCATGAATGGATTTTTAGAGATACTTATGGCACTAGTGTTATCATGGTTAATAATAATGGGATTATTATATCTTATTTGTAGGTCTTCTAAAGTTTGCTTCATCCAAATAACTTGTGTGCAGTAGGATGCAACAACAATGTATTCTGCCTCTACTATAGAGAGTGATGTGGATGTTTGTTTCTTGCTTGACCATCCTACCAGACATTTTACTAAGAAAAATTCTCCTCCACTGGTGCTTTTCCTATCATCTATGCTACCAGCCCAATCTGCATCAGTATATGCAGTTAGATTGAAGTCTTTATCTTTTGGATACAATAATCCAAGTTCTAGGGTGCCTTGAAGGTATATGAATATTCATTTTACTTCTTTTAAGTGAGGTTCCTTAGGTGCATATCGAAATCTCCCCACTAGTCCTACAACTTGCATGATGTTAGGTCGTGTTGTTGTTGAATAGAGAAAACTTCCAACCATTGATCTATACATCATTTGGTCCACTTTTGGTGAGTCATCTTCTAGACTTAGTTTACATCCAGTGACCATTAGAGTACCCATATGTTTATTGTATTTCATTTGAAATTTCTTCAACATTTCCTTAATATATTTGGTTTGGGAAACAAATATTCCATTTTCTGTTTGATTTACTTGTAAACCTCAGAAAAATGACAGTTCTCCCAGCATAGACATTTCAAACTCTTCTTGCATTTTGGTTGCAAAGTTTCTGCTTAGTGTAGTAAGATTACTCCCAAATTTGATGCCATCTACATATACCACTACAACAATCATGTTTTGATCCTCAATTTTGATGTATATGTTGTTGTCAGTAGTCCCTCTCTTATATCCCTATTTTTGTAGCTACTGATCAAGCCTAGAGAACCATGCTCTGGGGGCTTGTTTAAGACCATACAAGGCCTTTTTCAGCTTGCACACATAGTCTTGATTTTATGATAACAAGAATCCATCTAGTTGCTCAACATAGACTTATTTTTCTAGTGTTCCATTAAGGAATGCTAATTTGACATCCATCTAACAAATTTTGAATTTCCGAAGCATGTAAATGCTAGGCACATTTTGATGGCCTCAAGTCTTGCTACTGGAGAGAAAGTTTCTTCAAAATCAATAAATTCTACTTGGGAATATCCTTTGCAAACTAATATGGCTTTGTTCTTTATAATCTTCCCATTTTCGTTTAGTTTTTTCTTGAATATCCACTTGGTTCCTATCACATTTTTGTCCTTGGGTCTTGGAACTAGTTCCCAAGTCTGATTTTTCTCTATTTGGTCTAATTCTTCATTCATTGATTTTATCCAATCTTTACTTTTGATATATTCATTAATTGACTTAGGTTCTATTAGGTATAACGTTGCTTGTTCTGAGTCAAAAGCGAGTTTCCTTCTTGTTTCCACTCCTACACTTTTATTTTCAATAATCTGGCTTTCAGGATGATTCTTTTGAACTCTTTTTGATGGAGCTCTTGGCAAAGGAATTTCTTCGTTGTCTTGTTCATCAGTATGTGGTTCATTTTCCCATGTTTCATTATCATCATATTCTTGTTGAGATTCTACATCATCATCTTCCTGTTGATATTTTACATCATCATATTCTTGTTGAGATGTTTTATCAATGCCATGGGATATGCTATTTTTTAGATCATCTATCTTTACATTGGCACTTTCCACTATATTTAGTAGTCTAATATTATAACATCTATATGCTTTCTTATTAGATGAATATACTAAGAATATTCCTTCATCATATCTTGGATCAAACTTTCCTAGGTTATCTTCATCATTCTTTATGTAACATTTACTTCCAAAAGTTCTATTGTGTTTTACAGATGTTGGCCTTCCAAACCATAGTTCATAGGGGTTTTTTTCATGGTTGGGTCTCAATTGAGCTATATTAAATATGTGAACTACTATGTAGATTACATCTCTCCATAATTTGTCTGGAAGCTTGGCTTCATTTAACATGGTTCTTGCAACTTCTTGAACTGTTATGTTTTTCCTTCCTACCACTCCATTCTGTTGAGGAGTCCTGGGAGCCGAAAAATGTCTTTTGATTGTTATAGAAAGATTTGCCTCACCCTATGCAATCTTGCACATAAGGCCTTTTTCTATTTCCCCATGCAGAATTTTCATCCCTTTTTGCAAATCCCAGAGATAAAAATACATTTTTTCCACATATGCGCACCTTGCCTACTATACAACATGTGTATACGTAGGTTTCACCACTATATCCCGCGTACATCGGGATTTGTCCCCAAAAATGAAAAATGATGTTGGGTTTCCATTTTACGACAGGAGATCAATTATCCTTGGCCTTACATATACTGGAAACATTCTGATTCATCCCTTTAGTTCCATTTGAAGGCTATAAATGGGCCAATTTCAAGGTATGGAAAAAGAGGAGAAATAATTCAACTTTGAGAGAAAACTTACTTTGGAGGAATTATTCACTTCACATTGAGTCTTCGTCCCTTTGTCCTTTAAGTCTGAACACAATGTTCAACCCCCAAACTCTTCCCTTATTGAGTGAGAACTTTATTGTATCTCTTACATGAGCTTGCCTTTGGTGGATGATTGAAGTGGTGGAGACCCAACTGGAAGGAACTTAGTTTCTCGGTTCCAAACCATGCCGACACAGAAGTCTATAACTTTTTCACTTCTGTTGATCATATATTAATAGAAATACTCTTTTCCCATCCAATTGATATCTTGCAAATATTTGAATTATTATTCCATGGGAGTATTTGTTATGTATATTAATGGATTATGATATTGAATGTGCTAACATCATATATTATCACCATATGCTTGCTTTTCTTGGTTGTTGAGGACTAGTTACAGGTATATTGCTTTGGGTCAAGTGCTCAATAGTGGACTTCATCGAACGTTTGGACGAGGTAGGCCTTTTATCTTGTCTTGCTAGCATATTTTTTTATATAGCATACTTGAGAATAGAGTTGATTTATGCATTCATTCCCGTCTATTGTGGTTTGCCCCTAGCCATAGAGAGATTTTCCTCGTAACATGATACCATGATTTTCACATAATTGAATGAACTCTTTAGAGGTGAATTATCCTCCATTGTCTAATCTCAGACATTTAATTTTGAGATCTGTTTCATTTTCTACAAGGACTTTGTATATTTTAAATTTCTCAAAGGCTTATGATTTTTCTTTTAGAAAGAATACCCAGGTCAATCTTGTGTAATCATCAACAATCAACACAAAATTTTGTTCATCATAAGTACTTTTGGTTCTGGTTGGTCTACATAGATCTGTGTGAATAAGCTCTAATGGTTTTGTTGTGGAATGCTCTTTTGTTTTGAACCTAACTATTGTTTTCTATCATATTTGACAATGTTTACAAATAGAATCTGAAGGCTTAATCAATTTTGGTAGGTCCCTAACTGGATTTTTCTTGTTGCCTTTGATCAAGTTATCAAAGCTTAAATGTCCCAACATTCTATGCCATATCCATATTTCATCTACTTGGTTTAAACAACATTTGTATTCTTTATCTATATTAAGGATGTACACATTGCTAGATGTTCTTGGTGCAACTGCCACTAGCATTCCAGTGTCCTTTTTTATGATCTCACATTTTTTAGAATCAAAAGTAAGTATGTGACCCTGATCACATGTTTCACTTACACTTAGGAGATTTAGTTTGATATTTTCTACCAAAAGTACATCTTCTGCTTTGGTTTTATTATTTCCTAAACTAACAATTCCTTTTCCCAGTATCTTGGCTGACATGTTATCTCCAAAAGTTACTTTTCCTTTTCCTTTCTTATTTAACTTGAGAAATTTACTTTGATCTTCAGTCATGTGTTTGGAACATCCACTAACTATATACCACTGACATCCTTGATTTCTTTCATATAAGGCTACATTGCACTCTGTTTGCTTTTTCTTCTATTCTTTTTTATTATGGGAAATATTTGTCTTTTTATCATATTTTGTAAATCTACATTCACTGGTTTTATGACCATAGTTGTTGCATTTTTGGCATTCACTATTGAAGTCTTGCAAAGGAGAAAATGAGTTATAGTTTCTCTTTTATGTATTGTACTTATTGTTCTTATATCTTTGGACATTTCTACGATTGTATTGTCCATAAGCTTTGAAGTGTACTGCCTTATGTCCAAAATTATTGCAAGAGTAACAATATCCAATAAATATATATTTAAGGGGATTCCTTCTAATGATTGTATTTTTCTTGTCATATTTTACTATAGTAGGGAGTATCTATTTATGTTTATGTGTAACAATTTTCAATGGTATCATCTTTGCCTTATTATCTTCTTTTCCTAATGTGTTTTTCAGAGCATCTGCGTAACTGATTGGTTTCTTGACATATACTTGTGATGTAGAAGATTAGTCTTGGGTGTATCCCAAAGAAGTATTTTTATTTGGTGACCTTTGATTACTGAGAATTTCATCCAAGATATTTGAACTATTTCCAAATTGTGATCCCTTTTTTTCTTTCTCAATTTCACTTTTTAGCATCTTAATCTCACCATATAGTTTCTCACATACTTATTTTTTATCAT
Organism: Picea engelmannii; assembly: GCA_009831015.1. Taxonomy (NCBI): domain Eukaryota; kingdom Viridiplantae; phylum Streptophyta; class Pinopsida; order Pinales; family Pinaceae; genus Picea; species Picea engelmannii. The sequence goes on along the minus strand of ML778170.1, from coordinate 698,771 downwards.
TAAGTTGTTGTAAAATGACTTCTTCAAATTTATTAGCTTCTAGCAGCTGGGACTTCAAATCACTGATGGTCTGTTCGGACTCTTTGATGGTTTTGGAAACATCCCTCTCTCTTGATTTAGTAGCTTCTTTAATCTCTAGAAGCTCTTCCCTTAGTACCCTATTTTTTTTTTTTAAGTTTTTCTTAGTTCTTCAATTATACTAAGGATTTCTTCTTCAAAGTTCACTTCTTCTTCATCTTCTGAATGTTTATCATATTGGTTTTTTATTCCCATAAGTAGAAGCTCTGGTTCGTCTTCTTCATTTTCTTCTGATGAGCTATTGTCTTCTTGGGTAAAGAATGTTTTATTTTTCTTGTTGAACTTCTTTTTGTTATTAGTGTTTCTTTTCTTATGATTTTTTAAGGTTCTTTCGTCATCACTTTCCTCCTTCTTAGGATTGGGACATTTATTGGCAAAGTGTCCAATTTTTTCATAGTTGAAACATATTAGAGGAATATTTCCTTTGTATTTCCCTATCCCTTTATCGAGTTTCTTTATGAATTTGGTAGTTGCATCATCAGATATATCTGATAACTTATCATTGGTCTTTTGCTCCTGCCTCATCTTTGTTTTAGATGCTTTAAAGGTTGTTTCTCTTTTTGATGATTTATCATTCCCTGTTCTCATTTCATATGCTGTAAAAATTCCATGAAGTTGATCAACTGTGAGTGTGTCAATATCAGGCCTATCATCAATTGTAGAAATCTTGGCATCATATCTCATAGGTAATGACCTTAGTATCTTTTGCACAATGGGTTTATATGTAAGTTCTTCTCCCACTGCTATGATTGAATTAACCACTTCATCTACCCTATTGTTGGGCTCGTGATATGACTTATTTTATGACGTTAATTAGATCCTTTTTGTCGAATGTGTATATGCGTTTTCATGTTTTGAAGAGTTTTTGTGTCGAAACGCTATGATCCACACTAGGTATGAATAATTCATGTTTTGCAATATGTTTTTATGATCCCAGGAGACTAATTCATGTTTTGTATATCACAGGGCAAAATTGTAGCTTGTTTTTGCTTCCGACACTCAATCCGATAGTCCATCCGACACTCAATCCGATACTCCATATGTCACTCTGTCTGACACTCTGTCCTACAAAAAAACCATGGGCAATTTGGTAGTTATGGCATTGGCGGCCAGCGATGGGCGAATCAGAGACATGGATTTTTCTCGTGCTCGTGGCCTCCAGCTACTGAACTCTTGACAACTCGATTTGGGTTGTTATGGTGGGCGATAATTGGCTTGCCTCATTTCGGCAGTTAGGGAATCTTAAATGCAATTTACTGTTTTTAGAAGAGGATCGACCCTCTAGTGGTCGACCTCTCAATTTTTAAATCTTATAAATAGAGAGCTAGGGAGAAAGACAATTTTTATTGTTATTTTTCCAAAATTGTGTAAAACCTGCGTTTTTAGTTTTAATGGTGAATTCGCTTTTTTGAAGTTCATGGTGTACCTTTGAAGAGTAACCAGGACCTGCTAGGGGGCCCACCAGTAGTCTGGGTGAATATCCTATGAGTTTTCTTGTGAATTAGATAGCATAGATGTCTTTTCATTTATTTTTTGTACATGAATTGTCATTTTGCTTCTTTGTTATATAAATTGTTGTTTATGATTTAATTGGTTTAATTTAGTTTTGCTAGTTATTATGAGGAATCTTGTTAATATGCAATGAATTTCTAGTTAGTAGAAGCAAGACTGCAAGCTTAGACACTAACCCCATGTGTGATTAGATATTAGATTAGACTTTCTTTATGCTGAAACAGAGTTTAAAATCAAGTTTAAAATAGAGTTTAAAACAGAGTTTTAGAACATAATTTTAATTCATGCTTTCTTTGACAGAGCTTCGGTGGATGGATAGTCATTAGCCTTTAGTTTTCAATTCTAGTTTGCCTATCCAGTTGCTATTTAGATTTATTTATTTAATTTTTCATTTAAGTTGCTCATTTTCTTACTTGTCATATGCTGAAATAGTGTTTAATTTATGTTTATGAGTATTTCCTCTTTTCGCAATTTGAATTGTTAAGATAGAATTAGTTTAGCTTACTTCATGCAATTTCTTTCTTAGATCTAGGTTGCATTTTCAATTCATAGTTAATTATTGAGTTTAGTATAGTATGAGTTTGCTTACATAGTATAAAGTGCAATTGAATTTCATAGCATAGTCTCGTTATACTGTTGATGATTAATGCATGAGTAATAATCACATGGATATGCAAGGTAATTGACGTTGTTTTCATAATGGCTAAGTTCTCACTGGATTGTCTAATTCACACTTTTCACTTTTCTATTGAAGTCAATATCAAGTTTATCCCTCTTGAATTATCTTTCATTGTTAAATTCCATCGTGATATTAAAAGACACCAGAGACATAACCATCAACACTATATTTGTTTTTTTCTCGCTTTCATAAGTTAGAAAATAGTTTCTTGCTTTCATAGGTTAGAAGATAGTTGTCTTCCTTTCATAGCTTAAGAGATAGTTTCCTTGCTTTTGTAGGATATATAGTCATTTTCTTTGGTAGATTAAGGAATAATTTGCTTATCATAGATTAAAAATTAGTTGTTAATTCCTCTTTCTTTCAATTTAGTAGATTTCCTCTCATAAATTAGAAGTAGTTGTGAAGTTTAAATTAAGAATAGAGTTCACTTGTCTATTATCTTAGTTAGTTGCTTATTGAATAGTCTTAATTAGTTTACTTGTTGTAGAAGTTATCCTAGATTAGTTAGTTGTTTACTTGCTTTAATAGGTTAGTTGCTTGCTTGTCCATTTTCTTGCTTTCATAGGATAATTGCTTATTGAATTTGAGTAGACTAGTTGAAGTAGTTTCTGTTGCTATTTGCTTATTAGATGAATAGTTTGGTTTTTCTTATTGTTACTCTTAAATAGTTTTCTTTTGCTTATTATAATGATTGAACTAGTTTTCTTTAAGTAGGGTTTTCATTTGTTTCCTTAGAACTATCCATCGATCCTTTGTCCAAAGGTTACTTAGGATACATAGTTTGAGTTTCTTAGTAGGGTTAAATCATTAGTAGTCCTTGCTTGAGTAGATTAGCCCTTAGATATCCACTTCCTTAGTTAGACTATACTACTACCAATCCTTCTACCTTGGCATATATTTTGCTACAACTCTAAGTTTACTTACCCCGGGTTGACAATTTAATGGAGTGTTTTTTAGTGTCTTTTTAGTGCTTATAGAACACCCATCATTTTTGGCATCGTTTTCGGGGAGTTGTCTCAAAGTAGGAAATAATTAGGAAATAGATTGCTTTTAGACCTTAGCATTAGTTTGGTGGTGGGGGAACTTTAAGACGAGAGGTAAGAACTTGCGCATCTGCTATAGCAGGTTCCCCCAAACCCAATGGTAGTTTTTCTTTTTCTTTTTGTTTGCTTTCATGAACAGACCTAGAGATCCAAAAGGTAGATACGTTAAATCTAAGTTAGACCTTTCAACCAAGGTTCCTTCCTATCTTTTTAGGGGAAGGAACGTTCCAGACCGATAACCTCCCCAAACCGATACCGAAAAATAGGAGCTAGCTCAACCCAAAGAGATAAAGAAGTCTCTGAAGAGACTAAGACAGGGAGCACCATAGAACAAAAGTTGAAGCATCAGTAATAGTGGGACATGAGGCAAGACCACTCGAGCCCTCTGCAGAACCAAACAACACAACCTTTGTTTCCTTACCACCACCAGGAGAATGAATTCGAAGGTGACCATTAGTTTTGAATAACTCTCTCAAATCCTAGCAATAGTTGGGATCTCTTCTTCTCAGGAAGAACACATCTTGACAATAGCCAAGAACTTGAATACCTCTCTAGAAATATTAGAAGAATCAAGGTCCTATGAGCTACAAAATTATGTTCCTTGCCAAAATGCAAAGGAAGATGAAAAATTATGGACTACATCCAGTGGAGAGAAATCATTAAGAACTAATATTGAGGAGTTCTCAACATCCATCTTAGCAGATCCTTTATGTACTTTAGAAATCAATCATCCATAAGAAGAGGATATGCATAGCATGATGAAGGAGAGCATAGAAATTATTGTTGATGAACATCAAGATTACGTTGAAATTTGGTTTCAAGAGGTCATCAGGCCACAATACTATTCTCTTCTTAAACACCTTCTAATGCAAAAACAAGTAGGTTGGTTTGTTCTTCATATCTAGGTAATCACTGCGGTAACCTTTTCATATATGGATATGAGTCTGTTTCTTATCTTTCTCCGCACATGGTTACATTGGAAAAGTTCTTATACTTGAATAAATATTTTCCTTTCTTTTTAGGTAAGGTAGGATAGTAAATAAAAAATGCACGTTGTTAGTTTAGCTTAAAGTCTAATGTAGCCTCATTTTTCGTTTTCTTTTTAATAAAATAACTATGAGATACATGTTCCAGTGACTTGATCTCATTGATCTTATTAGTTTTTGATATTTTAGAGTGTGGTTTTTGACAAATAGTCCTAGAGATTTCGGTAGGTATTTATTTCACCAGGAGTAGACAATTTCAAGGAGATATAAAAGAAGGATTTTATTCAAAAACATTACTATATTTGAACCTTGTTGTCTGCTAAGCATCAAATAAATAATGACTTGCTGTAATTAGCCATATTTTTGCAAAGAATTTCATCTTCTTTTTCTCAAGGCATCTTAAATAACAGTTGCTCTTGAACCTCCACCACTATATAAGGAAGTGGCACCATAACCATCAAGCTTAGAGGTCTCTCGTACAGTTTCTCCAAGAAACCTGAGTAAGTGAGTAAAGTATCTTTATTAAAGAGTAACAAGGAGGTCTGATTAGCAGTTAGTCATGGAAACATCGCAATAACTTACAAAAGAAGAAAGTGAGTTGAGCCTAGAGATACATTTCTGTTCTTTCTCAATGGTACCATCCACTACACACTAAATAGCTTGATTATATCATATCTTTAGATAGTCCACGTCTGCTTAAGTACCCCTTATATCAGGAAAATCACTAAGGAATATAACGAAAAGTCATCCTCTAACATAAATACCATCCCAATTGAGAAAAAAAAAGAGAGAAATAAAAAGTTGTTTTCAGAGTTGTCCCCCCATCTTCTTGCATAAAGAAATCTTATACTAAAATCTTAAAAGATGGAGGTCCGGTCTTTGAGGGTGTAAGAGGCTAACCCGTCGGGATACTGAACAGGTTTGCTGGCAGTGGGTACCAGCCTGTGGTATGACTAGGTAAACCCGTCGGAGTACTGAACAGGCTTGCTGGCAGCAGGGCATTCTACCTAGCGAGGATGATAATTTGAAAAAATATAAATAATAAATTTAAAACTTGTCCTGATGTACGGCATTACTTGTAGACAAATCTAACATGAAGTATGTATGGTTAAGCTAAGGTTAATGAACTCAATAAATTTTCCATTGGGAACTAAATTTGAGACTACCTTGAAACTCTCTTGCCTACCTCTTCTTATCTATATATAAGATCTCTTATCCTATAGTTGAGGCAATCTTTTAACCGTATCGTCAGACCAATCTGTGAAATTTATCTCTACACTTAACAAGCTATAAATCTTTGGATATTGGGAGAACTGACTCGTTTCCTATATTTTTTTATCGTGAGGTGTCACAATACTTAGGTGTGGGGGAGCGGTTCATGAGTTGACAAATGATAACATTGCCTAGAAGAAGTAAATATTTGTAAAAAATTATGTGTTTTGTTTTCATAATATAGGCTATTATATCAGCAGTTATTTTATTTTTGAAATGTTAATTCCCTGTGTGTTATAAACTACTGTACATTTCCTTAACATACCACTTAACTGGTTTATTTTCGTTACAAACTGTTCATTACAGAGTTATGATTACATGCCTTATAGAATGTGAGATAGAGGGATGGACTGTGTGAGCACGATGGAAAAAAAAATAGCATTTTTATGTTTATGCTATAGAAGACTACTTATACTTAACTACTCTTTGTGACAAATACAGAGTGATAACAACTGCTAAATACTTACTGCCATCTGTATTACAAGCTTATGAAAAGAGGAACAGTGGTTTGAATTGTTACATATCGATGAAATGCAATACAAATTCTCCTGTTCACCATGCCTACCAGTATAAACCAAGCCTTTTGTTAGTATCTGTTAGTTTTGTCAATCACCAATGGTCAAATTTGCTCTTTCATGTGATTGATAGGGTTATTAGGTCAAATTGTTATATTTTCAAAATAAAATTTGAAATCTCTTGGTTGTAAAATGGTCATCGATGTGTCTCGGTGTCATTACTACTACCTCCACTCATCCAAGTTCATAATTTTTTATCATGGTCATGTCATCATTCCTTGTCATAAATTTTAAAATGATTGTCTTGGTCAAAGTTCTACTTCAAAATTGGTTTCTGAATTAAGGAAGATGAATTTGACAAAAGTGAAAGAGGTTTTTGTCAATCATAGACCAAGAAACAAAAACCTCCTTCATTTTATGCACATGTCTTATTATTTGAGAGAAATTCCTCAAATACAGTCGCTATAGGAGGATTTATGCACATTTGGACAACTTGACTTCAAGTCAGTTTTTCAGGAGTTTTAAGAAGGTGTTTGCAGTTTTTGATGACTCCATTGTCTAGAAGAAATCATAAAATTTCCAACCATACCACTTTAAGCCCAAAAATCCTCCAGGAAGGCCTTCAAAAGCCCTCTCAAAGACCAAACTGAGTTTATGCTAAGAGCACGTTGCACTTCTGTAATTTTTGAGTAATAAACTTCAAGATTGGATTATAAAAAAATGGGAAATTATTTTTGAAAACTGGATGAGGTTTTTGTTCATAAAATAACCAAAAACAATAACCTCTCTCGTGTTTTTAGTATACATTATGGTTTGGGATATATTCAATTCTCTTAGAGGCCTAGTTTTTCAGAAAATAAAACACTCTGTTTTTCCTGTTTTAGTCATGTTTTCTTGTCGTGTTTTCCTAACAACTGGAAGTGAAGTTTTGAAAACCAAGAGAGGTTTTTATCAAGGACATATTCAAAAACAAAAACCTCTCTCATTTTTTACACAGGAGTTATTTTCTTGTATTTACATGTGTCACTTTGATACCTATTTTTCACAAGTTCACTGGGCCAGAATTGTTGCGCTTCTGGGAAGTCACTTTTGGAACTAATTTTGCAAAGGTAAAATTGTTGTTTTGCATGGTTTAAAGGATCAAGTGTATAATATACATATCAAGGCTTCCTCACATGTGATCAGAAGCCTCCAAAAGCTCCAAACCCTCTAGTTCAAACTTAGAGAGCATGAAACACTGAGTCGTCATTTATGCCATGATAATGTTGTCCTACAAGCCAAGATGAATTCTCTACAGCGTTTGGTTGATGATATGACTGCCACCAATAATAGTCTCTGGATGAAATTGAAACATCACAAAAGGCCTAAGTCAAAATCCCCCGGGAAAGGGGGAGAAGATTCTAAATCTAATCCACCCCCTCCTTCGCAAGTTTAGTCATGAAGGGAAATTTCTTTTTGGTTGCAGTGGGACCTGCAAAATCTTAAGTGTGGGGGTAATGTTGGGCCCGTGATATGACTAATTTTATGACATTAATTAGATCCTTTTTTTTAATGTGTATATGCGTTTTCATGTTTTGAAGAGTTTTTGTGTCAAAATGCTATGATCCACACTAGGCATGCATAATTCATGTTTTGCAATGATTTTGAGCTTAAATCAGTATATTTTTATGATCCCAGGAGACTAATTCATGTTTTGTATATCACAGGGCAAAATCACAGCTTGTTTTTTCTTCAAGCACTCGATCTGGCACTCAATCCGATACTCCATCCTGCACTCCATCCGACACTCCGTCCTGCACAAAAACCATGGGTGATTTGGCAGTTATGGAATTGGCGGCCAGTGATGGGCGAATCAGAGACATGAGTTTTTCTCATACTCATGGCCTCCAACTACTAAACTCTTAACAACTCGATTTGGGTTTTTATGGTGGGCGATTATTGGCTCGCCTCATTTCGACAGTTAGGGCATCTTAAATGCAATTTACTGTTTTTAGAAGAGGATCGACCCTCCAGTGGTTGACCTATCAGATTGTAAAGCTTATAAATACCACCTCAGTGGTCAGATAATAGTAAAGAAGTTCAGGAATAGAGAGTAAGGGAGAAAGACAATTTTATTGTTATTTTTCCATAATTGTGTAAAACCTACATTTTTAGTTTTAATGGTGAATTCTCTCTGTTGAAGTTCGTGGTGTACCTTTGAAGAGTAACCAGGACTTGCTGGGGGGCCTACCAGCAGTCTGGGTGAATATCCTATGAGTTTTCTTGTGAATTAGATAGCGTAGATGTCTTTTCATTTATTTTTTGTACATGAATTGTCATTTTGCTTCTTTGTTATATAAATTGTTGTTTATGATTTAATTGGTTTAATTTAGTTTTGCAGGTTATTATGAGGAATCTTGTTAATATACAATGAATTTCTAGTTAGTAGAAGCAAAATTGCAAGCTTAGACACTAACCCCATGTGTGATTAGATATTAGATTAGAATATCTTTATGCTGAAACAGAGTTTAAAATCAAGTTTAAAATAGAGTTTAAAACAGAATTTTAGAACATAATTTTAATTCATGCTTTCTTTGACAGAGCTTTGGTGGATGGATAGTCATTAGAATTTAGTTTTCAATTCTAGTTTGCCTATCTAGTTGCTATTTATATTTATTTTTTTAGTTTGTCATTTAGGTTGCTCATTTGCTTACTTGTTATATGCTGAAATCGTGTTTAATTTTTGTTTATCAGTATTTCCTCTTTTCGCAATTTGAATTGTTAAGATAGAATTAGTTTAGCTTACTTCATGCAATTTCTTTCTTAGA
>ML778170.1:672719-689105 GCA_009831015.1 Picea engelmannii | reverse complement strand
CCTCCAATTTGTCCCAGATTTCTTTGGCTGACTTACAATGCATAACCTTCACACATATGGAATTTGTCAACCCTCCTAGAATTGCATTAACTTCTCTTGAGTTTTCATTGTATATTTTATTTCCCGCAACATCTTTGGGTGGAGTAGTTGGTGCAGTGTAACCATCTACAACAGATTGTTAGATATCAAATCCAAGGGCCAGCATGAAGTTTTTCATTCTTATTTTCCATAGAGTATATACACCTCCATTGAAAAATGGTTCTTTGTTGTTAGACATTCACTCTTGTTTATCCATCTTCAGGATCTACCTTCCAGTTGTTTAGACTGTGCTGAAGGCACCTGCTCTAATACCAATTTTTGGAATACTGAGAGGGGGGGTGAATCAATATTACCGTTTTTCAACAATTAGTAGTCACTTTTATATTTTGTTAATTACAACAATAGATTAACAATGGAATTGGTTGTAAAATCAATTATATAAATATATTTAATGGGAATTACAAGGCTTTATGAAGAATAATGAAGGACAAAAATCCTTTTTAGAGCACCAACTCTAGGAGACACAAACCCCCTTCTTCATGGAACCAACCCTAGGAAGCACCAACTCCTTTGTTTCTTTAGGGAACCAACCCTAGGAAGCACCAACTCCCTTGTTTCTTTAGGGAACCAAGCCTAGGAAGCACCAACTCCCTTAAATTAAACATACTTATTAAAGGATATGAATATTTTTGTGCTCCTCCCTTCTACCCTCACTTCATAAGAATCATCAATTCTTCTTCTTGGATTTTGCTGTTGTTTTGATCTTCTGATCTAGACTACAGAGACACTTTCTTCTCACCATTCTTTCTCATTTATATAATATTGCAACTGGTGTGAGCTATGAAGCATTGTGTCCCTTGGTTTGGACCATCACACCTCTTCATTTTAAATTAACAATAATATTTTTTTATTATTCAAACATTATTGTGAAGGCTTTTAATTTAGTGAGAGTGCTTTTCATAAATCGATCACATGTATGGATCGATTTATTTTAACTCAATTCCATGTCTCTGCAAATATTGCAGAAATAGAATTTTGCAGAGGCACTTCCTTCAAACCATTTACATGTGACCATCTGAGAAAAACCTCGGGCTTATTATGTAAGCAATGTTCCCAATGCCTCATGTCTTATGTGTTTGTAACCCATGACCGGGGGTTGGAACCTAGTCCTCTGGTACTTCGACCTTCAAGCATTTTTATCTCTCATCCAATCTTTCGAGGTTTCAACTCTCCGAAGTGGTTACCTCTCACAAGGGTTGATCCAATGGTTGGTGTGATTCCTGGAACCAAATCAATGGACTAGATTTGATCATTACATTATCCTTCCACTACTTAATCCAATGGATATGACTTAATCAAAGGTTGAGATGGGCGTCCACTGTTTACTTCAGGATTTCAGGGGTTTGGAGGTCCAGGTAATTGTTGTTCCAATTTCCACCGGAGTTGGTCAGCGCCGAAGTGGTCAACATGGGAGTGATTACATCATCTTTCCACTACGTTTTGATCTACCAGTCATCTGAGAATCCGGAGGATCTTAGATCAATAGTTAGCATTGAATTCAGCCTTCTGCTCTTCGGTGTTAAGTTCCAAATATATGAATACAAAATACCACAATAGTACCAAAGATATATGGATACAATCACCACACAAGATATATGAAACAATATAGAAAACCTCCACTTTATTATATCAAACCCTTAGGGTAGGGAAACACCATACAATGGATCCTATTATGGAAGGGATCCTCTCATGTTCAGTTGCCTCTTCGAGGGGGCTTCCTCCTAATGAGCTTCAAATCCAAATTTAATATTTCTCTTCATGTCCCATTACATTGCTTGAACCCCTTTATATAGTGCTACCCATCACCTAATAACATTATAGAGGAGGAATCTTCTAGAAGCTTAACCTTCTAAGAAGTCATCTTACATTTATTATATCTAACTACATATTTATTATATCTAACTACCATAGTGGGCCTTATTTAATAATATAGTGGACCTGTTAGCACTTGGTAAATTTCCTAGAGGTTGAAAAAGAAGAAATCTACAAAGGTAACCTTAACCAACCGCTTTTAAAGCTGGAATCTAGCCCTTCCAACTTCAGAGAGGGATCTCTCTATATGATTTAGCTTTGTTTTAATTTCAGATATTAGGCTAGCTAAAGGAACCGTTGGTTTTGTTGTAAAGGGTTTTTAAAGTTGGTTGAGACAATCTACACATCCATTGGGCTATGGGGTCTGTGTTTAATCAAATCTGAGATACAACCAGAAACGCCAAAGAAAACCTTCACAGGGCGAGATAACACACTCACTGGATCTTTAGTAATTAAAATGATGGTCAGAAGAAATGATAAGGAAAATAACTTCAACTAACAAGCAGTTAAGAATTTCTTAATTGAAGATATTAGAAGATAAACATTAAAATCTTTAGAATCAGAAACAGGGTATCAAAGATAAATCCTGCAACATTACGCTATTCATAAAGATTAGTTATCGAAAACAAGATGATTACAGAGCAAGAAAACATTTAACTGAGAAAATCACATCACCAGTGAACATGCACAAGAATCCTGTAAAGTGCCTCTTCTTTATTAATTGCAAATCTCTTCAAAAATAGTACAGCTTGATAGCAATAGGGTGTGCGAATCAACAACCCCCAATACTTCGAAAGATGAAGTATTTATAATTCAAAAGTACAAACGTTTCTGTCATAACTGATCAGGACATGCTCATGCTATTTTTAGTCTAACTAACTTAACTAATCAAAACTGCTTGATGACTCAATACAACTGTATGCTGAATTTCTGGGGTAGGCCGTTGGCGAGGTGCCTTCGCAACCTCTTCTGACAGGACAGGTGATTGGATTGTGATAGCTCATCTACTAATCTAGTAGATCACACAGTTCTTCCCATCTGAGATGACTTGGCACTGTGACTTTAAGCAATCTCCGATACACTTCATCCATGTTTGTGTACTTAGCAAATGTAGGCTTGATGATGAATATGTGTTTAATCTCATGTTGGATACTAATATCCAACTGCAAGGCATCCATGAATGCTTTTCCTGTGATGCTTCCCTATATACCTGCAAACTTGGAACTGTCCTTAGACACTTCAATCAACCTTTTCTTGTAATCAGGGAGTGTCATTAATTTGTCATTAATGACCTTCAGATCAGGCAGGCCCTTCCTTTGAAGAGCATCTATCTTATTGAAAAACTTCTGCACTCCTTGATCCATGACTTGAATCTTTTCCTCAAGTTGAAGCATGAGACCTCTTTTGGTTAGAACCCTTTTCACTTCCAATATAGTTTCTGTCTTGTCCTCAATCTTCAATTCTTCGAGTTCCTCCCTGGTCTTGGAATTCAGGAACCTTATGATTTCATTTGCTTGGGATGGCATGTCTCCCAGCTCCATTCTGATTTTCTCCACAGCCTGCTTGCTCCTCTCGAGAAACTCATTTTGTTCAAACATGATTTGAACCATTGGCCAGATTTCATTTATAGACTTGGAAATATCTGTCCATACAATCTCTTTGACCTCAGCCAAAGTCTTTCCTACCATTGTCTGTTTCTGGAGCTGCTGTAACTCCTTCCTGATTTGCTCATTCACCTGTTTTTCTTTGGATAGGCTTGTCTGGAAAGAAGTCTTTAGCTCTTGGAGGTTCTCCACTTCTTTCTTAAGCCTGCGAATTTCTGACTCTTGCAGGTTCATCCTCTCCATGGACTTGGCAAGGTCTGTTGTTCCTTCTGGTAGGGGCACTAATGTTGCAGATGGAATGGCTGTCACTGTTGTTGTGCTCAATCCTGCAATTGGGATAGCACTCAATGGAATGCCTTCCATTGGCTTTGCCTACTCTTTCTCCTTTAGCAGTCTCTCCATCTTCGCTTCCATCTCTTTTAACTGAGCATTCTACTCCATGAGTAATTTCAGCATCTCATCCTTTTCACCTTCCTTTTCAACTATTTCCTTTTCCTGTGGGTCCTCTGTTGGAGGGAGCTTTAGCTGTTTTCTTAAGGATGCGATGTCAGCATTTTTCTTTTTAATCATCTCTTCGGCCGCCTTGACGTTCGCATGGTCGTAACTGATCTTGAGGACCAGCTTCTCCAACGTCTTTATTCTGTTGTCTTTCACGAAAGATGATGTTTTTTCCAACTTAAGTTGGGTCTGGGCATTATTCAAAGCTACCCGAAATTTTGATGCAGAAGCTGAAGCATGGGCCAAAGTGTGGAAAACCATCTCCCCAGTTTGCTTGTGCAGATCCATCTGATCTGCTGGATGCACGTCCTTAGCCTAGAACTCAAAGGTGGCCCTTTTGTAATCTGATATCACCTTGGGATCCGACACTTGTGCTTGGAGGTAATCCATATGCATCCTACTCTTTTCTGTATCAAATGTCGAAAGAAGTCTATTCTGGGCTGTGGATGACTGCTTCCGGAACTGGGCATAAGTGCTGCTAGTGAGTGTTGGGTTCTTCTTCTTGATCAAGTCATATTTTTCAAAAATGCCCAACTTGGGCCCAATCTTGCTTGGCGGAGTATCTAAGGGAGAATCTGTGGATTTTAATAATGTAGTTATTCCCTTATGCTGACTCGAGCCAAAAGGTAGAGTGACTGGCTTGACCTATGTGGTGGTCACTGTGGTAGCTGGGACTTCCTGTTCTACTGTTGCGTCGGGTGTTGAAACTGTCTTTGGATTTTTGGATTGAATTTGGAATTCCTCTGATGACACCTCTGTTACAGGAGGAGATAACTCCTGTCGGGGCCTCTTCTCCTTGAGGACCTGAGGTGTGGTAGCGGGTAGCGCACTTGTTGAGGGCACCTATTGTTCCAAGTCCATCAAAGTATCAGGCAACCATACTGTCTGATTTGCAAATTTCTCGATCTCTGGCTTGGACTCATGAGCATACGGGGCATTTTTGTTTTTCACTCTCATATCTGAAATGATCCCGTATGGATCATAGTGCCAGATGAAACTTGTAGAGAATTTCATCTCCTTCAACATTCTATCTGCTTCTTCCCCTGCGCCTCAGCTATTACAGATGAAATAACCAATTTGTCCCTTGATTCTCAATTGCTGTTTTTTCTTAAGTGAAACAAAATGAATATCATCTGAATTCATTATCTGCCTAATATATTCTAATTCAAAAATCCTTACCGACACATATCGAGGTAGTTTGTAAGGCGCCAATTCACACCCGAAAACTCTGATTTCGGTGTGATTCTGACATAAATACCAGTCTCCTGTCTTAACGTTGTCCGAGAGATGCAGAATTCTCTGGACTTCATCATTTATTCGTGGCTCAGGCATTCCACTCAACATACTTACCACAGGGTGGTAAAACTGGTCAATGAAAGCTGTGAAGTTGTATTCAACAGAATTGTGTTTCAGAAGAGAAGTCCACACTGTGACTGGATGGGGCCTCCCATCGGCGTCCATCTTCTGCATGGAGAAATTGAACCTGTCGGCTTGAAAATAGATGAACATGTAAGCCAGAATGGATGAATACCTAAACATGCCTTCTGTGGAGAAATTCACAAATTGTTCATGGATATTATTGGCCAAGAAGGTGCTGTAGTCGAACTGCGTGGTCGGATGTTCATCATTTGAGAAGATGGACAGAAAACCCAGGATGGGCTCATCTACCCATTGATCAGAATAGTAACCAAGCAGGGCACACAGGGAAGAAATGATTTGATTTCCTTTGGTGGAGAACATGGAAGAAGGGTAAGGGGGATTGGTGGACGGGAGTGGAGCGGAAGTGGGGAGAAAAAGCTCGAATATCTGAGCTCTCTGAGGGAAAGTCATTTTCTGATATAGCTCGGTGAGGATTTCTAAGTTGAATGGGTACGCAAATTCTGTGCGGGTAATTTGCATCATCTGGTCAATATCTTCAGGGGTGATGAAGAAAAGGATGTCTCCAGATGAAGAAACGAAGGCTTTCTGGTCAGGGATGTAATGGGACTAGAATTTGAGGGAAAACTCAGGGAAATTATGAATCTGGGGGAAGAGATACAAGGGAAAATTGGACTCCTAGAGTCCAATTTCGTCGCCCTGGTCCAGGAAAACCTCTCGGAGCCATGATTGAAGATCAGAAAAGTCGAAACTGCATATAGTATCGGCTATCAAGTGATCTTTATCGACCAAGGGAATTTTATCCAGGTCAACCAGAGGAGGAAGAAAAGGATTCTCTTCTTCTTCCGCTTGTCTTGTCTTTGACACCATTTCTGCAACTGTACCTGCAATAAACAATACGTTAGTGGGGTCGAATGACTGTAGGTGAAGGTGATGTGGAAGCAATGGAGGAAAAAAGGTTTCTGGTGCGAGGGATGAATAACGAATACAAAAGGGAAACGGTAGTTTTATTCAAAAATGGGTCGGTTGGACGCGAGAAAACGGTCAGCATGACAACGGGTATATTATCCAGTTATTAATGGACAACGGGCCACTTTGGATGAGATGGCAGATGACGGTGGCCAAAGCATACGGATGAGTGATGTGGAGGCATGTGATTGGAGGTAAAAGTCGCCGAAGGGGCCTGGTCATGAATGGAAAGGGTAAAGGCTTGACAGCAGGGACTGACAGCAGTTATGGGATGGGACTCAACCCGGGAGCAAGTGGGACAAGTGGACTTAGTGGAGGATGACATCCCAGAGTGATGGAGGCTGTCATATGGCATAAGGTGAAAAGACTTCCGGACCAATAGGACGATGCCATCTGTAAAATGGGCCCGCTGCAAAGAATATTCTTCCCGGACCCCCCCCTTTGATTAAAAGAAGAACACCAAGGGGGGTCCGAAATCCATCGTGATCCATTGATCCGCGCATTGGTTTCCTGACCACAGATCTTAGCGTGCTCCTTAATACCAATTCCGGACCCCCCCCCCCCTCCATTAAAGTCAGAACGGAAGGGGGGGTCCGAAATTCAATGTGAACCGTCGATTCGAGCGCTCTGTTCTGGGTCGTCTAGATGTGCGCCCGATTTATTTCTAATTCCAGATCCCCCCCCTCCGTTAAAGGCAGAACGGGTGGGGGGGTCCGGAATCCAATGTGGGCCGTGGATTCACGCGCTCTTTTCTGGGCCGTCTAGATGTGCGCCCAAGTTATTACAGATTCCGGACCCGCCCCCCCCGCTTGGTTAAAAGCAGAATGGTCGGGGGGGTCTGGAATGCGCTGTGAGCCATAGATCTTATCACCATGATCGGGACCATTGATAAGTGCAAGGAACATAGATCAGGGAGTGGAAACATAAGTACTTTGGGGAAAAACTTAGGATATAAAGCATTTTATGGGTTTTTCCCAAATTTTCACATAAACCCACCAAGGAGACTTCATCTAAGCTATTCTAAGGCCATGGGGACATAGGGTAGCAATTTCATCGATCTGGTTTGATGGGTGGTCAAGCAAAACAAGCAACTAACCTACCAGCTAACCTATCTTCTAGGACTATTAACCCAGATTAAACTGTTGGGTTAAGAAATTACTCTACCTAAGGGCTATCTGACTAGGATTAAACAGTCTGGTCAGATTTATTCACTAATCTAACCTAGGGGCTATCTGACTAGGATTAGACAGTCTGGTCAGATTTATTCACTAACCTATCAACATTGAAAATTTAAAAGAACTTAGTCATGCTTGAAAGGTATGACCAAGTTACTATTATTGCATGGGGATTTTGTCTCAATTCTTTTATGCCCTCTTTTCTTTTCTTTTTCTTTTCTTTTTTCTTTTTCTTTTTTCTTTTTCTTTTTCTTTTTTCTTTTTCTTTTTCTAAAATGAAAAATCAATTTCCAATAAAAACACTAGATACAGATAGTATCCAATATATCCAAGTCATAAGTTGATTCCCATAATTTATGGGGTGATAACAGTGGCTCCACCTGGGGATGGTACTTGCCCTGTTAAGTGCCAAGAATCCAGTTTCCTGTCATTCCGAACATATCTGTCTAGTAGCCTTCGTTGGTCTTATTCTCAGGAAGACTTCGAAAAATAGTGATCAGCAGCTTAGGGCCTTCTCTTCGGGATTCAACAAACTAACCAATGTTCTTCACTCAGAAAATGCAGGTAAAGACTGAAAATTAAAATGGGTATGTACAATGGAGAGTGAGTTCTTCAATTCTGTTACTGAGGTGGGACATAATGTTTCAGCATTCTGCCATTCACAGGTGCTCCTGGCAGATCTGACCCATCGGCATTGTTTAGCAAAAAGGCATTGTTTCCTCTGAAATCTTGGATCATGTAGGGCCCTGTCCACAGATGATCAAATTTCCCATGCTTTCCCTTGTCCTCGTTCCTGGCATCCCATCTCAACACCAGGTCTCCTAGCTCAAAATCATCCTCCTTGGCTCATTTGTCAAAGATCTTCTTAATGTTATCTTGAATGACCTGTGTTTTGTTGAAAACATCCTCTCTAGTCTGTTGCAAATGAATCATCTGATTGATTCATCTCTGGGAGTCATTTGGTTCAGCTTGCATCTCTTGAAGTAACTTCATGACAGGGACTCCCAAAGAAGTTGGGAAAACAGCCTCAGTACTGTAGACCAGTTGGTATGGTGACATGCCAATTGACCTTTTGGTGGTCAGTCTATCTTCCCATAAAGCAAATACCAACTTATCATGCCATGATTTTTTATTCTCTTGCAATGTTTTCTTGATGATATTAACCAAAGTCTTGTTTGAGGATTCCGCCAACCCATTCCCCTGAGGGTAGTAGGCTGTGGAATGCCCCAAGCCATTGTGGTAATGACTGCATAAGTCAATGAGTTTCTTCGACCGAAAGGTCGCTGCATTGTCAGTAATGATCTTTCTAGGACAACCAAAACGGGATAAAATATTATTTTCAAGAAATTTGATAATAACAAAGTCAGTGGCTTGCCTGCTTGGTACAGCCTCGTTCCATTTGGTAAAATAATCAATGGAAGTAAGAATCCACCTATGTTGTCCTGAAGATGGAGGGTGTATTTCTCCAATGAAATCGAGTCCCCATTGCTGGAACGGAGCCTCAACTGAAATTGTTTTAAGAGGTAGAGGAAGGAGTTTCCTTTTACCCTCAAACAGTTGACACTGGTGACATGCTGTTACTTTCTGATGTACATCTGCAAACAGGGTGGGCCAGTAAAATCCAGCTCTGAGTATTTTGTTGGCTGTAACCTTCCAGTTCAAATGGCCACCACATTCACCTGCATGAAACTCCTGCAACACTTTATCAGCTTCATCTTTCAGTAACAATTTAGAAGAATACTTGGAGGATCTTTCCAATACAAATTTCCTTCTAGAATACAGAATTTCAAAGCTTTCAACTTTAAAAATCTAGCTTTAGTTTTAGTTAAACCAGGGGGAGCTTGTAAATTTTGTAAAACAAAAATAAGGTCTGCATACCATGGGGAGTTTAGAAAAAACTCTTTAACGTTTGGAGTCGCCATCTCACCCTGTTCATCTGCCACGTCTAGAAAATTAATGTCAAGAGCCTGAAAATTAGATTCAGCCATCAATTTGGCAAGGCCTTGGCCTTTGATCAGTTTTGTGGGCTTAATTTCTATGTCGTATTCTAGAATAACTGCAATCCATTTTCCCCTTCTCCCATCAGGGTTGTCTTGTGTCAATATATCTTTCACTACTGCGTTTGGAACATATGCTATGACGTGTGAATGAAGAATATAGACCCTGAAGTCCTTTATAGCCTTTACCAAAGCAAAAGCCTGTTTCTCCATGATATTGTAGTTCAGTGAAGCATCTATTAGAGATTTGCTGAAGAAAGCTATGGGCTGTTCATACCCTTCACTGTTCTTCTGCAGTAATACAGCTGCTATAGTATGTTCAGAGGCGAAAGAAAAAAGATAAAAATCTTTAGTGAAATCGGGACTAATCAAAACTGGGGCTTCTGTGAGTGCTCGTTTGACTTGTTTGAAGGATTGTCTGAACTCGGAGTCGCATTTTATTTTTGCGTCCTTTTTTAGCATGTTTGTAATATTTCGGAGGAGCTCGGCTAGATTAGGAATGAATCTTCGAAGAAAGTTAATTTGCCCTATAAAAGACTGTAGTTCTTTTAGATTTCTTGGGTGTTCTAACTTTAGTATGGCCTTTATTCTGCTGGGGTCAATTCTGATTCCCTCCTTAGAGATGATGTGTCCCAGCATTTTGCCTTCTTCTAACCCAAAAAGACATTTCTTGGGATTTAAAGAAATCCCGAACCTTCTACACTTTTCGAAAACTCGTCTAAGGTGCCGTAGGTGTTCATCATCAGATTGGGAAAACACAGTCACATCATCCAAATAAACGACAATAAAATTACCTGACTCTTCAACGAAGGCGATATCCATTGCCCTCTGGAAGGTTGCTCCTACGTTCATCAGACCAAAAGGCATCTTCACATACATGAAAGTGCCCCATGGTGTGGTGAAAGCAGTTTTTTCCTGATCGTCTGGGTGAACTAGGACCTGGTTGTAGCCTGATAAACCATCTAACAGAGAAATTCGACTGGACTCGACCACTCTTTGCAGGAGGTGATCCATTTTAGGCAAGGGGTAATTATCCTTCAAGAATTCTTTGTTCAGATTTCGAAAATCTATGCAGAGTCGGATTTCCCCAGTTTTCTTGCGTGTAGGGACTAAATTAGAAACCCACTTAGAGAAACGTAGTGGGACTATGATCTTGGCATCATACATTTTCTTGATCTCTTTTTCTATCAAGGGAAGCAACTTGGGATTTATCCTCCTAAGTTTCTGCCTAAACGATTTCTAGTCTTCCTTTATGGGAATCCTGTGTTGTATAATGCTGGTGCCATAGGCATTCAAATCTTCATAGCTCTAGGCAAAAACGTCTGAATATTCCTTGAATAGCTCAATGTACTTAAGCTTTTGTTCTGGGGGTAAAGATTTGGACAATTTGACCATCCTAGGCTTCTTGTCAGTTCCTATATTGTAGTCCTCTACTTCTTGCCCATGAGCTTCTCTTTTTGGTTTCTTAGCTACATCATCATTGTCAAACAGATCTTCTAAAGGGACGAGCCCTCTAGGTAAAATATTGATTTTCAATTGTAAAACTTTGGCATCCATTTCGTCATCTCCTAACTCTCCTGAATCTACTGTATCTACCGTATTTACATTATTCACACTTTCTATTTCAAATTCAGAGTTATTTACATTCTCGTTTTCATTTTCTACGTCTATGTTTGTACATTCAAAATCGTTCTTGCATTGCAGAAAGTCCTCTATCTGATCATCATTTCCAAACACTTGTCAGTACCTGATATTATCGGGCACTGTCGGTCTGCATTTCACTTCAACAGTGTATGGCCGAGTTTGGAGGAAAGGAATCTTGCAGGAAGCAGCTGACGTAGCTAACCCGTTGGCCAGAATATTCTGTCCTCTCGGCATTATCTGCAAGTCAACCTCGTTAAAACACTTCAAAGCATCGAGAGCAGCATTCCTGTATGCCCTAAGGCGCGGGTGTTTAGCAACATACTCACCTTTAATTTGTTTAATTATTAATTCAGAGTCGCCCCTTACCATTATTTTCTTAGCACCAACTTTTTTCAACAGCTTTAGACCTAGCATTAAAGCTTCATACTCAGCAACGTTGTTAGTGCAGTGGAAATTTAACTTACAGGAATGATTTTCTGAATACCTTTTTTGATGATTATGCAACCAGAATCCAGCTCCTGCTCCTTCTTTACTCACAGCTCCATCAAAATCCATACTCCAGAAATCAGCAGGGAACTCTTCAGTGATTACATTTTTCATCTTTACTACCTCACCGTTTTCTGGACCTTCATCTTGACTAGCTACCTCTTCCACCAACTAAATATCTGGCTCTTCAGTACCACCATCATTGTACAAGATGAACGAATCTAAATCTGAATGAGCAGAGTAAAGGGGGTAATTGTGAGGTTTCTCTTGACTGCTGACCATATACTTCATCAGTGTTTCTCTGTATAACCTCCTCTGTTGTCCAAACACTGGGATAGTGGTGTAAGACATATCCAGCTGCAAGGTTCCTTTCAACTTAGCTACCCAAGACCGGGACAACAACATACCATACTTTGGCGGGATGTCCGCAACCACCACATCCATTACCATGCTTTTAGAAGGGATCTGAACCAGGGTGATGCAGAGGTCCTTAATCAGACCAATACATTTGACTTTGCTGGAGTCAAACAAGTGTAGATCTTTGTAAGGCCTAGTGACCTCCAATCCCAGTTTTTCCATTACTTCTTTAGGCATTAGATTATGTGAGGCACCTGAATCCAACATGGCATTATGCAATATCAAATCATGTATGTTCAAACTGATGTAAAAGGGAGCTACATCACCGGTATCGTCTCGACCATCTACTTCAGGTCCGAAAAGGAGTTTGGGATGATCGTCAGTAAGGTTCACAGTGTCTGAGTGAGTCACTGATCCAATAGTCAAGGCCTTGGTGCCTATGTCAGGTTCAATGGCTAATGCTTTTAGTACCTGTGAACGATAACCGCCTCTGCACATCAACTCTGTAAGTGGGATAGGAATTTTAATTTTGGCCAATTCTGCCTCCAGGCTAAAAGGTGCAGGAGTTCTGGTCTGACTCATTGATTCTGGTTGGTCCACCATATTCTTCCGCTCATAAGTACTGGGTGGATTAACAGGTGTAACTTCGGGCTGTGCTGGTCTTTTCAGTATGGTGATGTTTTTCTTCACCGAAGAATCAGTTTTATCCTTCTCAGAAGACTTTTCAACCGTAATCTTCTCAGGAGTTTTCTCAGTCTCAGCTACCTTCTGCGTTTCAGCCGTCTTTTTTGAGGAATTTCCTTCTGTCTTCTTACTTCGCAGGTTCTATTGACGGTGCACCTCCAAAATGGCATTTTCAAAGGCCTGTTTTTCTACATCTCTAGCTTCCTCACTTACTTTAGTTTGATTTAGCAGAAACAATTCCTGCTCTTCTTGGGTGAGGAAAATGGCCTCATTATCATGAATTTCCATGAGGTTAATATGAGTGTCTTCCAATTCTTCAATCACCTCTCCCCCTTCATCAGCATAGTTTTCCTGTAGAGGAGGTCTAATCGGTTGATCTGGGCCTCTCTACTCTCTTTGATCCCTAGGATCTCTCTGTCTAGTCTGAGGGGGGTTTCTCTTAAAATTGGGGTTCCGAATCTGGGGAGCAGGTGCGTTGTCCCTTGGAGGGTTTCTGTCGGATAAATTCATTCTTTCCATCATAAATTCCACCGTTCGGGTCAAAGAATCCAACTTATAATCTATGGTCGACGTGGAAGTTTCTTCTTTGATTGTGACTCTCCTTTAGGTCCTTTGGCGAGCCCTTTTCGCCAACAGATTAGCCTCCACACTAATAGCACTTTTCTGCATGTCTTCAAGGGTGGCAGCATTTCTTTCTCTTAATTGGTAAGACATGTCAGCATCGAATCCATCAGGGAATTTAATCAATGCCAAACCTGGGGGAGGTTTGATTTCAGTTGGGATTGCATTATACAAGTTGTTAAAACGGGTGCAATAATCTTGGACCATTTCACCTTGATTTCTTTTTATATTTTCGTATTCTGACAGTATTTGGAGAGGGTTTTTCTTTACCTCCCATCTGTCGAGAAAACTTCTCTGGAATGCGACAAGGTCAGGAACTGACGCCGCAGGTAAAGCTTTGAACCATTTCTTGACGTCTCCTGTCAGACTCTGGGCGAACAGTCTCATTTGAATGTCGACTTCGTCAACTTCTTGTAAATCAAAGTAGTCGTTCATTTTATCCACATGTTGTTGTGCGCTTAATGTTCCAGTTGCATCGAACTGTGGAAGTCTAGTCTGGTAGTCTTGGGGCATGGCATGTAGTGGTGCGGCCAGCACCAAAGGGGCATACCGAGCTGCCATGATGGGCGGAGGAGGTGGGATGACAACCTGGGTGGTTGGGGAGGTAGCAGCAGAAGACGAGGACGACGAAGGACTGGGCAGTGCTGAGATATTGATTTGTAGTTTAGTCATAGGAGACAAGACTTCGGGGGTTCGGGGTTGCAACACAGTTGGGTCAAAGATGATCTTAGACACAAAGGTTTCAGACCATGTTCTAACCAGGTTTTGTTGCGGAAAAGGATCAAGATCAAAGTTTTGAAAGTTATATGGTTCTCCGGAAAAGGAAGGAGACTTATGAAGGGGAGTATCACTCACTGCATTGGTAGCTAAGGTCTTTCGCCTGAGCAGCTGTTCAGGATTATCTATCACTGTAGCAGGTTCTGGGTCGGGATGAGATCGAGTGTGAACTTTCTTGGGAGCCAAAACTCTTTTTGGGTTTTTATATATATATATTTTTTATTTTATAAGTCCGAAAATAACATATACAAAGTTAATCAACCTCTAAACATTACTTTTTCCTCAGAATCAAACGTTCTTTTTAGGGGAAAGAAAACGTGAGATTGTCAGTTTTAGTTTGGTCCCCCAGTATGGTCGCCAATTATGTTAGCACTTGGTAAATTTCCTAGAGGTTGAAAAAGAAGAAATCTACAAAGGTAACCTTAACCAACTGCTTTTAAAGCTGGAATCTAGCCCTTCCATCTTCAGAGAGGGATCTCTCTATATTATTTAGCTTTGTTTTAATTTCAGAGATTAGGCTAGCTAAAGGAACTGTTGGTTTTGTTGTAAAGGGTTTTTAAAGTTGGTTGAGACAATCTACACATCCATTGGGCTATGGGGTCTGTGTTTAATCAAATATGAGATACAACCAGAAACGCCAAAGAAAACCTTCACAGGGAGAGATAACACACTCACTGGATCTTTAGTAATTAAAATGATGGACAGAAGAAATGATAAGGAAAATAACTTCAACTAACAAGCAGTTAAGAATTTCTTAATTGAAGATATTAGAAGATAAACATTAAAATCTTTAGAATCGGAAACAGGGTATCAAAGATAAATCCTGCAACATTATGCTATTCATAAAGATTAGTTATCGAAAACAAGATGATTACATAGCAAGAAAACATTTAACTGAGAAAATCACATCACCAGTGAACATGCACAAGAATCCTGTAAAGTGCCTCTTCTTTATTAATGGCAGATCTCTTAAAAAATAGTACAGTTTGATAGCAATAGGGTGTGCGAATCAACAACCCCCAATACTTCGAAAGATGAAGTATTTATAATTCAAAAGTACAAACGTTCCTGTCATAACTGATCAGGACGTGCTCATGCTATTTTTAGTCTAACTAACTTAACTAATCAAAACTGCTTGATGACTCAATACAACTGTATGCTGAATTTCTGGGTAGGCCGTTGGAGAGGTGCCTTCGCAACCTCTTCTGACAGGACAAGTGACTGGATTGTGACAACTCATCTGCTAATCTAGTAGATCACACAGTTCTTCCCATCTGAGATGACCTGGCACTGTGACTTTAAGCAATCTCCGATACACTTCATCCATGTCTGTGTACTTAGCAAATGTAGGCTTGATGATGAATATGTGTTTAATCTCATGTTGGATACTAATATCCAACTGCAAGGCATCCATGAATTCTTTTCCTGTGATGCTTCCCTGTATACCTGCAAACTTGGAATTGTCCTTAGACACTTCAGTCAACCTTTTCTTGTAATCAGGGAGTGTCATTAATTTGTCATTAATGACCTTCAGACCAGGCAGGCCCTTCCTTTGAAGAGCATCTATCTTATTGAAAAACTTCTGCACTCCTTGATCCATGACTTGAATCTTTTCCTCAAGTTGAAGCATGAGACCTCTTTTGGTTAGAACCCTTTTCACTTCCAATATAGTTTCTGTCCTGTCCTCAATCTTCAATTCTTCGAGTTCCTCCCTGGTCTTGGAATTCAGGAACCTTATGATTTCATTCGCTTGGGCTGGCATGTCTCCCAGCTCCATTCTGATTTTCTCCACAGCCTGTTTTCTCCTCTTGAGCAACTCATTTTGTTCAAACATAATTTGAACCATTGGCCAGATTTCATTTATAGACTTGGAAATATTTTTCCATACAATCTCTTTGACCTCAGCCAAAGTCTTTCCTGCCATTGTCTGTTTCTGGAGCTGCTGTAACTCCTTACTGATTTGCTCATTCACCTGTTTTTCTTTGGATAGGCTTGTCTGGAAAGAAGTCTTTAGCTCTTGGAGGTTCTCCACTTCTTTCTGAAGCCTGCTAATTTTTGACTCTTGCAGGTTCATCCTCTCCATGGACTTGGCAAGGTCTGTTGTTCCTTCTGGTAGGGGCACTAATGTTGCAGATGGAATGGTTGTCACTGTTGTTGTGCTCAATCCTGCAATTGGGATAGCACTCAATGGAATGCCTTCCATTGGCTTTGCCTACTCTTTCTCCTTTAGCAGTCTCTCCATCTTCGCTTCCATCTCTTTTAACTGAGCATTCTACTCCATGAGTA
>ML778170.1:584554-595942 GCA_009831015.1 Picea engelmannii | reverse complement strand
TTTTACCTGAAGCACCTGTTTTTGACTAGTTTCAGGACTAGCCACAAACCCTATTTTCCACGGAGTGTAACTCCAAAAATACAATGACCCACAATCTGAAATTTTTACCACAGATACTTGGATATGTTTTCTCAATGGAATTTAAATTTAACGGTCTGAATCATTATAGAAAAAAATTTATAGCGAAAATGGTGAGATGACCTGTAAATAACATACCTTAGAAAGCACCATCAAATGAATTTATCCTTCCTTGCATTTCGGCCTTCTTTTCTTCACCTTCCCTCAGAATTTAGGCTTATATATCCTTGGTTACCTCAGACACCTGTAGATATTCAATATTCTCAAGTGTGATTAAAATGAGAGAGCCTTGCCTCTTATTTATACTCTCCAAGTAGCTTCCTTAAAAACATTTTCTAGATCACTTGGCCCCACTTTCCTTATTTTAGGGTTAACCCACTTCTAATTTCTCCATTAAATTTTTTATTGAAATAATTTATTTTGTATTCACTTTGAATTATAATATACTCATTACTTCACTTTATTATTTACCTTTTAAAATCTCTTAAACCACTTTGACTACTTTGACCTTTTGGGGCTTCTACATGACAGATGAGGGTCCTCTAACTTCGTAAGGCCATAACTCTCAAACCGTGAGGAGTTATGTGACGTTCCACATACCAACAAAAATGGAATGACATGTACTATCCATATAGAATAGTATTATCTGAAAATATATCATAACTCATACCATTGTCCATCAAACAAACTTGGGTCAATTACTCAAACCTGGGTCTCCAACTTCTCATGGCCATAACTCTCTAGCCGTGAGGAGTTATGTGACGTTCTACATACCACCGGAAATGGAATGACAATCACTATCCATATAGGATAGTTTAACTGACAAATTCATTGTCCTTCATCTCATTATTCCACATTTAAGCATGGGTTCTCTTACTCTGCAAAGCGTCTTCCCGTGAGGGCTTTCACCATAAGAGGACCACTTTGGAGTTCATCCATATTTACTTCTTATCAACCATGAAAAGAAAATAATGAGTCATCTTTACATCAAAAAATATTGGGTCCATTACCCAAACCTTTGTGTTGTGGGGATTTGTTCAAGGGTTGACATCAATGACAACCAACCTTAATCAACATTTGTGACGTCAAACCTCAAGAAAGTGACGTTTTTCCCCGTTCAAGCAAAAAATTTAGGTGGTAGGGGCTAGGTTAGGTCTTCCATGATGCCATACAAGACTCCAAAGGCATGTCTCTGTGATCCGGTGTGCGGGCCTATAACATCCAACCTATGGGCTTCTTTCCCCATGGAATCCCAAGCTAGGCTTGTTCTCCCAAAACTGGCCACTAAGCAAGGTCCTGCAAAACAAAAGAGTACGCCCTCCAAAGATCTCGAGTCAAAAATATCATGACAAGTGCAAACCACATCTAATAAGAAAGACACCTAAACATGTGCATCAAAACTACCTCATCAAATTAAACAAATTCTCCAATACCCTATACAATTGGCCAAGTTTAGGTATGGGAGGGGTGCCATAAAAGTCCTATTGGGTAGACCAAAACCCTCAAGTAGGGGATGCTCCCAAGGATCGCCTTTCAAGGTTATGTAGTGGATGATAAGGTGGATAGGGGTTTATAATTCATAGGTCAATGAGTTTCATGAGATACAAGGGCTCGTATTGTCTCATTTATGGGTGCTTTTTTAGGGGGTGTGTTGCACCTTCTTCCTCAATGCAACCTTTTTCCAAGCCCATTTATTGCCATTTATTAATTAATCAATTATCGAAACATGTGTGCACTTCCAATAGTGAATCGATTAGTTTGGGGGGCAGTAACACATTGTCACTTGAACAAAGAGGTCCACAAAGTGCCATAGGGGTAACCATATAAAGTGTTGTAACGCACTTGTGTTAGTCTTATATTCAAGCGGGATATTTATTGTGTGTTTGATATTGTGCAGGTCTTCAATTCTTTAAAGAGAAGCAGTTCATCGTTCTCAGGACCTAACTGGGCGAGCATCTAGAAGGATTGTTCTAGGCTCTTTTCTTTTGCCAGCAACCATCCCTTTGGGCCTTCAACCCCTTCTTCCCATGAAATGAGGTACATGCCCTTCTTGGGTCACTAAAGTCAAAGGGCCTAGAAGAGGGCAATATGATGGGAATGTAATGAACAAAAAGTGGTAAGTATGGTCGATAATGGTACGAAAACCCCTCAAGAGACCCCTAATCACAAACCTTCCTCAAAGGTTGGCCACTTACTAGGAAATCTATGACACTCACCAAGGTGAAACATGGTTAAAATCATAATGTCCAAGTAGGCGTTCTATAATGAAAAACAACTTGAATACAACATGTTTAAATGCCTCAAATATTATAGTGATTAATTGCCACAATACCTGTTTGTACCACATGGAGAAAGACCCATCTGCCTTCCAGAAACTAGCTGGTGTGGTGGATGCCCTGGAAATGGATCAGAATGTGGTGATAGAGTGGGCTTTTGTATGTGCAAGTGGACACTCCTAGTCATGTCGTCTCTCAACACTCCATATCTGCAACCTGAGGGCCTCATGACATCATCTCCTTAGTTATCCCGCAAAATGGGGATACTAGGCCTCGATACATCACCTCCATAGTTATCCCTAGGAGTTGGGGATAACAGGTCCAAATGAAAGACCCCAGTCATGGCCACAATTCCACCTATCTCATCCAACTGACTCAGGTGAACCTCCCATGTCCTGTTGTATATAATGAGGGCATCAAATAATAGCAATAGATGCCTCTGCCATTGCCTGCAAGACTGGATAATGACTATTGCATTGGTCAACCTGAAGGGCATGACCAAGAAATCATAATGAAATATGGAAGTAGACCTGTGACTATCCTACTCCCTGACCCTCATTTGATGATATCCCAGACGTAGACTGATTATCAAGGGATATGTTGCTCCCTAAGGCTCACCCATCCACTCATCGATCCTGGGTAACCTCATCTCAATGTTATGCTCGAGGACTTTGTTAAGAGGTCTCCCTAGAGGAAACACCCCACAACTCCACTGCACACTATCGAGTGCCAATGAATACCCCGACCTACTACTTCCTATCACTGAAGCATCTTGTATCATCTTGTATCTTGTATGGGCTACTGTATCCATCACTCCAATGGTGTCACTTGAACCTGTATCCTAGAGCACATCCATGTCTGTCATATACCTATCCATCCAATCGATGGATGTATGTATGTCCTTGCGGCCCGGTCCACAAGGAATGTGCTCAACTAACTGCTCTGTAGCTAAGCCCCGAGCCTTTAGTGGGCTCTCTGACAGAAGCGGCTCATGATCCCCACAACGCAAAACAAGCATATGTTAAAAATCCTTTGTGTCAAACCTCTCCTCAAGCACCTGCAACTATGAATGTTCCTCGTGTGGGATTGTCACAAGAGGCTCCTCCCTCATATCATGAGTGCCACTCACGACCTCATGTGTCACAACTGCAAAAGATGATGGATTCTCTACTGTTGTCAATGATGAAGAGCGTGCCAAACTAAGCTGGTAACAAAGCTCATCAATCTCCCTTTCCTTGTCTTCAGTGAACTTAAGTGCAAGGTACAGTAATCGGATTTCATCTTCTCTAGTGCTTCTTTGATGATGCGTAATTGAGCATTAGTGATCCCATCTACAAATCCTTTTTGTCTCTCCTCCATTAGATCTTTCCACATAACATCTTCAATAAACTTATGAGCACCATTTACCCTCGTCAACACTTGCACAATTTTCTCCTCCGTGACCAATAGTATTCCAAATCACTCAAGGAACTAACTAACTTACTAGATGATACCATGCAATGATAGGACTCATGTGGACTATCCTCCTCATACAATATTTATGATCTATTCTCGTCCACCAAATCATCCCCTTCGTTGTCATCTTCCACTCATGCATCATCATACCCGTCATAACTAGGATGAAGTGTTGAACCCACGTCATAGTTAGGTGTTGGCATGCTTGAACCACCCTCATCATCAACATTATACACAAGGGGATATGTTGGATCCTCAACATCGACTTATTGGAACATATCCTCATAGTCATCGTGAGTAGGACAAGATGTTTCATCCTCATCTTTCCCATCCAACACACTAGTGTCATCGGCCTCATTGGTCAGCTCTGATGGTGTATCATAGGCCATCGTTTGGTCTTCCTCTATGCACACATCCTCAACATGGCTAGATGCACATTCCTCCACCTGTCCTTCCTTCTCATCTTTCATCCGTTTCTGCCATGTACTTTTCAAGGAATCCTCGTCCAAATCCATGGGCCAACTTCTATACTTGAGGGTGTAATAGCCTTGAAAGGACAAAGCTACACAAATATCTTAATCCAGTGCTAGATACTCCTGGTAATAAGGCATGTATGTAAGTGTTGCTAGTTGTCGCCTGTGTTTCGGATTTGTCCCCAACTTCTTCAACCACTGCATTGCTGGTCACTTAACATAAACAATATTAAAATGCCATGTATGTACACAATATGAAATAACTCCTTACTGATTTTCCCCTTAGGCTGGAAGGAAAACCAGCTCTGATACCATTGTAATATCCTTAGCTAGGTTGGACCAAGATTCTCCCAAAAACCCTTGTGATTTTTTTGCTTTCTACTGGTTTGACATTTCATCAAACACTTTGAAGAAACACCCCAACTTGTTGTTTTGCTGCTGTTATTTTTTGAGTGTGTTCTGGTTTAGGATTTATGACAAACACTTTGACGTCATGTTTTCAAACCCACTATTATACCCTTTTCTTTGGTTTCTGTAGCAGAATGAGTGTAATTATTGTTCAGTGTTTTTGTCAAACACTTTGACAACAACCTAAAGACAACTACATAACGTTCTTGTTATCATTATTATGTAATTGTATGTGGGATGGTTTATTTCTAGGTGTATATCCAATGGACAATTGAGGGTTTGATGCCCATTAAAATTCTCATATTACATGCAAATGTTTATAGAAAGATTCAAGAGAGATAACACATCTATAACACCATGATCAACAAATAAAAACCATAAGAAATATTCTGATTTTATTAAAGTTCTAACCTCAATACATAAGATGTCCAGATCTGAGAGAACAAAGGAGCATGGCACTGTAGATTGTTGTTGAGTGATGAGAGGAAATATGGTATTGTAAGTTGTTGTTTAATGATGAAAGGTCCTCTCCTAGGTTGCCAACAGTTAGAGAATTGGTCTCTACAGACCCCACGACCTCCCAACAATTATATACGGCTCCCTCCTTGAGAATGGTGACCCAATAGTGAGTGAACTTGGCCTTGCTAAGTGAACCCAGACTCAACAACAAGTAAACTCATCCCCTAGATAAGAATTCGACCAGCAATGGAGAAAACACGACCCATCCCACCACTGTAATGTCCCAACAAGAGGAAATTGACCTCTCTGTCAATGAAAATTGGCTCAATTGCAATAAACCCAGTCTTAGAAAATGGAATTCGGTCCAGTAGCAAAGGGGGTCGACTCTTAGACCATGAAACTCAACCCAACATAAACCAAATCGGTCTCTAGACAATAACTTGGCCTCCACAAATGTAGCTCTGCTCCTCCACTAAGGAAATTGGTCCTATCACAAATGTAACTCTGCAAAACCAGAATGAAATATTCAGTACATAACTCCAATGAATAACCTATATGATTCTTCCACTAACTTGGCTAGGGTGGATCTTTCATCACTGAAACCAAGCTTGATCAACTAGGGTGGATCTCTCACCACCGAAACCAATCCAACTAGGGTTTACTCCAAACCCCCAAAGGCTTCAAGAGCTCTCCAAGTCAATTCAGAGTAATCATCAACATAATGAGAGAATATGAGTCCCTATCTCTACTTTATACCCCCTTTCAACTTTTTTCCCTCTAGTGACTTTTAATTCATCTTTAATATTTTCTCATAAAATCACTTTATTAATTTAATAAACCTTTTTACTCTAAAAAGTGATTTATTTGACTTTAAAGCAATTCCGACCACTGGAAGTCACCTTTTCATCATCTCAACCTTTAGATCTTTTCGTGCCGGTTCCAATGAGCTATTGCACGAAGGTATCCCCTTAGATAATATGATCCAAATAATACCTTAATTTTATTTAATTAAAGCATGCTCAATAATAACCCAAAATTACAGAAATAATCAGAATGCCACAGAACCAAGAGCGAACTGTACAGAAATGATCCTGATGATGAAAGATGGTGAATGGACTAGCCTGGCCCCATATAACTCCTCCAAATTGCCCAAGCTCACTGTTATCCTCATTTTACTCTAGTCAAGCAGACATAAACTCATAGGGTTACCTCTAACTGCAAGGCAGGGGAATCCAAAAGTGGGGACATTACAGAAAACTATTGGTTGTGTCTCAGTTGCAAAGGAGTCTCCCAGCCCAGCCTCTTGAAAATGTTTCCATTTAATTTATATGGCCTGAATTGTTTTCTAACCGAATTTGTAACTGGGTTCAACTTTTCAATTGATGCATGAGGCCACTCATGATTTTCGTTCCATTGTTTTTGTTTAATATAAATAACTGAGTGTCCAAATAACATGCTACTGGATTCCAAGGGATGTGCCTGATCCTCCATTTGATATTGGTTAACTTCCCTATATCCTTATTATCATCCTTCCAACATTCTTGAATGTACTCACAATTGCTTCCTTGCAACTGTTCGAGCACACTCATAAAAAAATCAAATGCAAGGGGCGTCGACATGACCCATGTGAAGCACATTAACAATTGCTACACATGTTGAATGCCCTATTAGCACTACCCCCAAAATGGCTTCTTAGTACTATAATAATTTCTTTGGTGAACCTTTCTGTAGAGATTTTTTGAAAGAGGGGTTTGTACCAATCACCGATACATGAAACATACCTCAGTGCTGCCTTCTCCTCAACCCTTCTTTTCAAAGAGATGAAAAGGTGGCAAATCTTGTGTTCTAAGACCATAGGAATTCCTGGTTGCATGCTTCCTAAGATGTGCAGTGAAAGGCGACTGCTAATAATGAAGTTTGCAACCATTATTCCTCTACAAATTGCAACGTTCACCAATGCAAGTTTATATAGACCATGGAGTAATAGATCTATGCTGTTTTATGCCAGTCCAATATCAGCTTGCCTACATGCGTACTATTCGAATCACAATTTAACAACTTGGAGAGCATTCTCTTCTCCGATCACAAATATTTGCTTCTTCCAAGATTTTGTAAATAAACTCTGAAGTCTTCTTGTTTTCTCTGTTCCGAATCTCTAACAATATGCCCCAAGAACAATAAACTCTCAAATTATAAGAAATTATAAGAGTTCTTCGATATGTTTCAGACAACCATTTCTTAGAATAATTGAATCTCTATGTTTCTAGGACTCTTTAATGAAAGCCAATTTATTTTTGCCCTTTCTTTGAATCTTACAGAAGACTCCTAGAATCTCATGAGTCACACTAAGGAGGCTATACCCCTTTCAAAACCTATAACTTCTTGAAACCTATTGAAACTTGAAATAATAAGGATATCTTACTTAATAGAAGAAATAAACAAACAACCATCCATGTCATCATGTGTTGGTTTTTTTCTATCTTACAAAGAATGTGGCCCTTGAAGATGTGGGCAGAGATGGGCCCGGGGCAGTCTTTTTGATGCAGAATCAATGTAGGATTTGAACCTTGCAAATTCCCTCTCAACCCATTTATGAACACCTGATTGCCAAGGTCACATTTGGAATTCTATTATTTGCCACCTCCATGACTCACATGGATGGAAGGTACCTTGACATTGTTAACTTCCCCATGAAATTATGCTCACATAATTGCATTTAAGTTTGTTTCTTGAGTGATATATCACTATTTCTCAACAAAACACTCTGGTAGTTCCATTTAGGAATGTTCTGCAATTGTTTTTGGGAATAAATTCTTCTTCAGACAATATGTCTTCAATATTTGTTTCCTTAATTATTTCACTCTGCCATACCTCTTGAGATAATCCTACACAGAGATTTTTTCCCCAAGGAAAACCTCAGAGAATCCCCTTTTCTTCCCCAGAATATCAAGATGAAGGGTGACTCAACTGCCAGCCACAATAGCAGCTGGTAGCCCAGTGGGACTCAGCTGGACTAGAACCAGAGACCCAATGACAAACTCTGCCTTGAAACAGTCAGTTTGAACTGTTTAAACTAGCCAACTGGAATATATATATATATATATATATATATATATATATATATATATATATGACAATTTTATAATCCTCATGATACTGCTTACTGTTATTAACATCGCGGGACCCCCCTCTTCCCCAGAATATTCAGATGGAAGGTGACTCAACTGCCACTCACAATGGAAGCTGGTAACCTAGTGGGACTCAGCCAGACTAGAACCAGAGACTTAATGTCAAGCTCCACCTTGAAATAGTCAGTTCGAACCAATTAAGCTCACCCACTGATATATATATATATATATATATAATTTATCGTTTTTAAAAGACAATTTTATAATCCTCAGGGTACTACTTACTGCTACTTGATTCTTTAATTATGGCCTTTTTTTTTAGTGTTGCTTTATGTTACTGTATCCACTTATGGAGGACCCAGGATTAGGATCCGATTGGTATACATTTCTGATTTGGAAGCACTGGAGGATCTGCTTGAGATTTGTTTTATTGATATGCTGTTAAAATCGGGCAGAAATTTAAGCACCAGAACAAACAGGAGTTCGGGTCTGCGAATTTGCAACAACCAAAGTGTGATAAAGACGACCCTAACAAATAGTCTCCCGAAAACCAATCCAAGCCATAGGAAAAGAAGGGTCACGGAAAGACAAAGAAGGACACTGAAAAATGGTGCGATTTCCACAAAATCCCCTGGCACAACACCGATGAATATAACTCAAAACAATCATTGGTGGCCAAGATCAAAGACAAGGAGCCAAACCTTGATTCAAAAAATACTGATAGAAGACATATCATGGACGCAGACCCCAGTGCTATTGTCGCGAACGCAACAATTCAACCAGAAGAACCAACAGATCCTGAAGAGGAGGAACACCTTTTTCATTCACATATGTGGGTGAAGTGGACCCCGCTGCATTTTATTGTTGATAGCGGAAGCCAAAACAACCTCATTCAGCAGAGGTCGTCAAACAGTTGGGATTGTTGAAAACACCACACTCACAAACATACAACATTGGGTGGCTTCGCCAGGGACGTGATCTTCGTGTTAGCCAGTAGTGTCGATTGTCATATGACATCCAACCCTTCAAGGATGAGGTATTATGTGATATTTCCCTGCTGGATGTCTGTGATGTTCTCTTGGGCTAGCCATATATGTGGAAACGCCATGCTATTTATGAGTCTCGACCCCGTAGTGTCATTCTTACTCTAGGGGGTCATATCTATAGGATACTGGACGTAATTCCGACTATTGTCCCACCTAAACAGTGCCACAAGGTAGTATCTCATACTACAAAATTCAGCTTCTTCACACTCTGTCCAAAGCCTGAACAAAAGAACACCATTGTAGCCTCAATCCAAGCACCTTCTATCCAACATAAGTAGGTCGACAAGATTGCAACAAAGTGTAAATATTCCTTCTGCACACATGCATCTCATGTAGCCAGACTAGTTAAAAAGGTCCAACCCTTTTAGCCACAGGTTCGTGACAACCTTCAACAAGCTAAGCAACGCAACTTCTCCAACAAGGAAAGCAACTCATCAAGATGCAGATTCAATAAACGCTTTTCCCTCTCCCTTGGGCACTCAACGCAATGGATACCATTACTTCCTAAGGAGGGAGGATTGATCCAGGTGGATATCGGTGGACACCCACCTTTTCCAATTAGCTCAAAACAATTTTCTTGCAATTTTGGTAATTTACTATTTTTAGCAGTTTTAACTTTCAGGGCCATTTTGAGGGCCTAAATGAAGGTTTTTTGGGATCAAGCTTCTCAACAAAAGCCAAAAGCTCTGATTGAGCCCCCAAAATGAATCTCCTCGATGATACCTTTCCAACAAGCTATCGTACACCCCAAACAGAGATCGTATGCCAAAGTTATGCCCCCGGGAAGTTGATACACCAAACTACCCAAAATGGGGTCCACAAAACTATTGGTTTTTCATCTTCCAGGGTTAGGGTTTTGGATTTTCTTTATGATAAAAGGCCTTTGGAGCCTCATTGTAAAATCATCTTCTTGTGAATGCAAGTAGCGGACACATCTCTTCTCAGAGATAAGTTGCCACCATTCTAGCGAGTCTTTCACTCTGTATTTTTTACACTCTTTGTACATTTTTGCTCATTAATAGAAAATTGTGTATTACTATATCTCTGTGTTTATGGTGGCATATATGATACATTTTTGTTATATTATTGGATATCCGAGATATCTCTATACATTTCTTTATTATATCTCCGCTCTCATTTCGTGCTGAAAATAATCTGGATCATTCGATGTATAAAACCTACAAAACAACAAGTTGTTCATATTGGACAATGTGTAAAAGCAATCCAAAATGATGAGGAAAAAAAATCTTCTACTCTTGGAGGAATCCTGCAGGGTTGGAACAATGATAATAGACTGGAAATAAGAAGAAAACTATTCAAAAAGATCAGAATTAATCATAATGAAAAGTTCAGAAAATGACACATCAAATCACAAATTTACCATAATACCGACAATAAAGAGGTTTGAAGACAAATAGACACTTCTTTATTGATGAAGCTTACAAGAGGAATGTTTGCACCACACTTGGCAAGCCTACAACTAGTACAATGACTACTTTGCTCAAAGAGGAGCCAC
The DNA here is from genome assembly GCA_009831015.1 of Picea engelmannii. Lineage (NCBI taxonomy): Eukaryota > Viridiplantae > Streptophyta > Pinopsida > Pinales > Pinaceae > Picea > Picea engelmannii. The sequence goes on along the minus strand of ML778170.1, from coordinate 585,103 downwards.
TTAGACTAGAGAAAGAGAGAGAGAGAATAATGAGAGAGATGCTATGTTGTTATTGCAATGATCCGACCAAATAACCAATGGCAAGCCTCCAATATATAGCTAGAGAGGGCGCACATCCAAAGGAAGAAGAGAGGACGCATGAGGAAGGTAATAATAGGAACTAGGCGCATGATGGAAGCATGTGAAAAGGAAAAAAACAAAGTATGAGTTAGAGTGGGAGAAAATAGGAAAAGAATGTGAGTTCAAATGGAGTAAGTGGCGAGTTAAGTGAGAGAGAGGGGGAAGGTGAGGTGCATGGATGCATGAGAGAGGCTAAACATAACTACATGTCCAAGTAATTAAGACATGATGCCCATTAACTAGCCATGTGTCCACATGCATGAAAGAGAATAAGGTGGATTGAGGGAGAGAGGATGAGTGGAAGTGAGAGTGAGAAAAGCACCTAAGTCAACTGGAGTGAAGAGGTAGGAGAAGGATACAATTAGCTGCCAACACATGAGTGAAGTTTCAGTTGACTTAAGCATGAGGGAGATGACACAAGTGAACTCA
>ML778170.1:552191-564847 GCA_009831015.1 Picea engelmannii | reverse complement strand
AATGCTCCAACCAGAATCAGAGGAAAAGGAACTGTTGTATTAGATGAAGATAAAAAAGGGAAGAACAAAGCACATAATGTGTTGTATGTTGATGGTCTAAAACATAACAAGTGTAAGTCAAATGTGTGACCAAAGACACAATGCTATTTTTTATTCAAAAGGTTATAAGGTGATGGATGTGAATACAAGGAAGACTGTTGTTCAAGCAATTAGAACTTCAGGGAATGTGTATGTTCTAGAAGAAAGCAAAGAAAAATGTTGCATTGGAAAAACTGATGAGAGTTGGCTTTGGCACAAAAGACTAGGCCAGTCTCAGGTTTAATCAGCTTGTTAATCTAGGAAGAAGAAATGTTGTGAGAGATATTCCTAAGATCTCCAAACCTAAGAATACTATCTGCAAGTCATGTCAATTTGGAAAACAGTCAAGAGTTCAGTTCAAGGAAAAAGATGTTAGGAACCAAATATCAATATAGCATAGAAAAAACCTCAGAATAAGTACTCAACGCCTTGAAAAAGAGAGAAATTCATATAATAAGCCTCTTTGAGAGGGAAACCTCCTTATGCCCACATAAATGTCCAAATACAAGATGATTCCAAATGAAAATGTTTCCTTAGTATATATAGGAGACTAGGAGGTATAATTTCAAATAATGAACTAAAGCCGACATAAATAAAATAACATTACTAATGTAATATGCCCCAATTAAGGGGTAATGAGCCACTATTTAGGGATTAACATGCCCCTCCCCTTGAAACAAGTGTTGTCTGCAATGCTTGAGTAACTATGGATGCTTCTGTATAAAAGACTCATCTTCCCAAGTGGAATCTTTAGCCGATAGTTTCCTCCATTTAATGAGATACTCTAAAATGGATCTATTCCTCAGCTAGCGAATTCTTGTGTCATTGATGGCTTCAGGCTCCAATATGATTCTTCCTTCCTCATCAAGTTCTAGAAATATAGTTTGAACTGGTATCTTGTCACCTATAACCTTCTTTAAGCATTAAACATGGAAAACTGGGTGTACTCGTGAAGATGCAGGCAACTCCAACTTGTATGCCATAGTACCAATCTTTTGCAACACCTTATAAGGGCCATAGTACTTTGGTGATAATTTATTATCCTTCTTGGCTTGCTTGAGGGACATATGTTTGTATGGTTGTAATATTAAAAACACCCAATCCCCTACTTCATGTAAATGTGTTGAACTTTCACAGAATAGATCTAGCTAAACAATAATACACACATTTGTAGAGAGAATTGGAGAAAGAAGAAGGAGAGAAAGAATGAAAGAATTCTCATTAACCGTTGTGAAAAATGAATAATTTACACATGATATACTCTGTATATCTCAATGAGTTCGAATTTAGGTGAACCAATGCACTGTAGTGGTGGTCTAGAGTGATCAGGACACACACCAACAGTTACGGGAGTGAACTTCCACCTATTCTAGTTTTGCAGGCAGTTATGGGAGTGAACTGCCACCTAGTTGAGTTAACTTGTCAACTAGTCTTCAGTTAACTGACTAAACATAGAGTAGTGAGGAGTTAACTTAGGGAATCAAAGCTAATGCGCCACTCTGTTGTTGATACCAAGGCAAGGTCGAATTAGCATGGTGATGATCCCAATGTTGCATGGTGATGATCTCAATGCAACATCTAAACTCAACTCAACTAGTCAAACTGAAGTGTCAACTAAAAGAGAATATTCTCCAGGTGGAATATTATCCCCTAAAATATAGGAGACTGGATAATGACTAATTATGACTAATAAACAAGTAATAACCTTAGGAAAAAGAAATCCTAGGTGTGTGTGAAGTAACTCCAACACCCCCCCTGAACATCACTATGGTGAAAATAAAGATTGGGTCCTGGCAACGAGACCATGTTAGGTACCCAAGTACAAATTATACACTAAAAATAAAGTGAGGAAAGAGGGAAAACCTCATGGAAACTCCCCCCCCCCTCAAGGTACAATGTATGTAAAAATAAGAACTACAGTTGCTAGGCAACTGTGTCCTTCACTCCAAGACAACCTCGCAGAGAATGGAATTTCTGCTCAGTGAAGGTCTGGGTGAAAATGTCTGTCGTTTGTTATGCTGAAGGATAGAACTGTAAGTCAATGATCCCCTCATGTACCAAGTCTTGGATGTAGTTCATGTGGATCTTGATGTGCTTCATCCGCTGCCTATGAAATGGATCTCTGCAGAACTTCAGAGTGCTCTAGTTGTCACACCAGATGACGATTGGTCGATGAAAATGAATGCCCAACTCAGTGAGAAAATGTTGTAGCCACATAGCCCGAATGGTTATGTTAAATGCCCCTCTGGACTTTGCCTTTTCTGAAGATAGAGAAATGGCAACTTGCTTCTTACTTGACCAACATATAGGCCCAGAACCAAGACTGAGTGAGTAACCAGATGTGGACTTGCAATCAATGTTATCGCCAGCCCAGTCGAAATCAGTAAAACCAATGAGATCTAATGTAGATTCTGCTGCATAATGAATCTCAAAGGTGATGGTGCCCTATACGTATCGAAGGATATGCTTTGCAGCTTTCCAATGTAGCTCATGCAGCTTCTGCATGAACCTGGAAACTGTGCCAACTGCATATGAGAGGTCTGGTCTAGAGTGTGTGAGATACAATGTAATATACCAGATATAAAAAGTATGCAGAATAGAAATAAAATGCTAGAAATGGCAGAATAACAGTAATATAACCAGCATAATCTCCACAATAACACATAAATGATATAAGAACAACAACATAAATAGCACTTTGATTCAGAAAGCAATGTTCATGGGCCTCTTCGATGGGGCAACCTCTAGTCGAGCAACGCTCTATTACAATATTCTCCAAGCTAGGGTTCTCATACCCTCGACTCCTATTTATACTAAATATGTCTATAAAAAGAAGCATCTAGAGGAAGATCCTTCTAGAAGCGAAAGCTTCTATTAGGTCTCCTTACATCCGCCTTATTCTATTTTATTGAAAGGCCTTATTAATATTGACCTTTATTACATCTGAATATATTTCTCTACCTATGTGAGGGTTAGGACCCTAACATGTCTGCCCCCTTAAAAACAACCTTGTCCTCAAGGCTTGAGATGTGAAAACTGCTGCAGAATGGTAGTTGGTTCCCAAGTGGCATCTGCTGGAGTTGTATCTTTCCACTGGACTAGCACTTCCTTGATGGTTGTCTAACACAGGCAACGCTCATGCTAGTCCAAGACTGCTTCTGGCTATAGCCAAATGGGTCCTTCTTAAGCTAACTCGGGAAGGTTGGTTTGCATTTGGCACCTAGTTCCAAACACCTTCTTTAAGCATGAAACATGAAAAACAAGATGTAGCTTCGAATGACTGGGCAGAGATAACTGATAGGTGACTTGTCCCACATGCTTGAGAACTGTATAAGAACCATAAAATTTGGGTGCTAGCTTTTGACAATGCTCGGCCTTGAGGGAAGTTTGCTTGTAAGGTTGCATTCACAGAAACACCTGATCCCCTTCTACAAATTAATGCTCAGAGCGACCTTGATATGCTTGTTTCTTCATGCCATTCTATGCCATTTCCAAGTTCTCTTTAAGGGTACAGAGAATAGCCTCTCGAACTGTAAGTGTTTGGTCAACCGCTTGGACCTTCAAGGTACCTGGTAAGTATGAGAGAACTGAAGGTGGCTTCTGTCCATATACTGCTTCAAAAGGATTCATGCGTGTAGCTGTATGGTAGGAAGTGTTGTACCACCATTCAACCAGGGGTAACCATTGAGCCTACTGATTTTTATTTTCAGAGGAAAAACACCTTAGATATGTTTCCAAAAACTTGTTGACAACTTCCGTTTGACCATCAGTCTGGGGATGATAAGTTGTGCTGAGATGCAATTGGGTGCCCTGTAGCTTGAACAGTTCTTGCCAAAAATTGCTTGTGAAAGTTGGGTCACGATCAGAAACAATAGAGTGCGGCATGCCATGAAGCTTGAAGACCTGGTCCATGAAAATTTGAGCCACCGTGGATGCAATAAATGGGTGTTGAAGAGCACAGAAATGAGCATACTTGGAAAGGCGATCAACAACCACCATTATGACTTATTTATTTCCCGATTTGGGTAAGTCGGTAATAAATTCTAGAGAGATATCCTTCCAAATAGCAGGTGGAATCGAAAGCGGTTGAAGTGTGCCCAGAGATTTGACTGTTTCTCCCTTGTTGCATTGGCACACCTCACATTTATTGACAAAATTACGGATGTCCTATTTCATACCATCCCAGAAAAAAGAACGTTTGACCCTGTCATAGGTTTTGGTGAACCCAGAGTGCCCCACTGTGGGTGTAGCATGAAGCTCAGAAAGTACCATGGATTTAAGCTTTGATTATTTACTTAAATACAAACAACCTTTGTATCAAAGCTCATCCTGGAGCCAAGAGTACCCTGGGGGAGCTGGAAACTTTTGGGATCTTGTAGCCATTCCCGGTGAACAGTTTGGAGCCAATCTGGTACAATGAAGAAAAGAGAAAAAATGGATCCTTCTTCTTCATATTTTTGAGAAAGTGCATCCGCCACCACATTGTCTTTTCCTTTCTTGTAAATGATATCATAATCATATCCAAAAAGATTAGTCACCCATTTTTGTTTCTCCGGGGAGGAAATGCATTGTTCCAGAAAATACCTTAGGCTTTGATGGTCTGTCTTAATTTGGAAACGTTGCCCCAAGAGATAAGGGTGCCACAGATCAACAACATGCAGAATAGCCAACATTTCCTTTTCATAGATGGGTTTGAACAGATTCCTTTCAGATAGTTGATTGTTGGTAAAGGCCAAAGGTCGACCCTCTTGCATAAGGACAACACCAATTCCTTTCCCTGAGGCATCACATTCCAACACAAAGGTCTTTGTGAAATCAGGAAGGGCTAGAACCAGAGTGGTGCACATGGCCATCTTCAAGGTTTGAAAAGCTTGAGCAACGGTTGGAGTCCAAGTGAAAGAGTTCTTTTTAAGGAGAGCAGTGAGAGGTGTTGGAATCTTTCCATAATTCTTAACAAACTTGCGATAATATCCTGTTAAGCCCAGAAGTCCACGCAATCTTTTGAGAGTCTTTGGGTGCAGCTAGTCTTGCATAGCTTCAATCTTTTTTGGATCCACCTTGACACCATCCTTGCCAACCAGATGACCCAAGTATTCTACTTCAGAGGCACCAAAAGCACATTTAGACTATTTTAGGAAAAGTTTGTGCTGAGAGAGTAGATGGAGAACTCGATCCACATGAGTAAGATGGTCTGCCCAGGTTTTTCTATAGATGAGGATATCATCAAAGAAAACTAAGACAAAATGACAGAGAAAGGGATAGAAGACATGATTCATGAGGCTTTGGAAGGTGGAGGGGGCATTACACAAGCCAAAGGGCATGACCAAAAACTCATAGTGGCCCTCATGAGTTCGAAAGACAGTCTTGGGAATGTCTACCTCTTTCATACGTATCTGGTGATAGCCCGAGTGAAGATCAAGTTTAGTAAAGAATTGGGCAGCACTCAATTCATCTAGGAGGTCATCAATGACAAAAAGGGGAAATTTGTCTTTAATGGTCAGTTTGTTGAGGGCACAGAAGTCAAGACACATTCGCCAAGAACCTTCTTTCTTCAGGACCATGACTACAAGAGAAGAGTAAGGGATCATACTAGGGCGGATAACACCTGCAGTAAGGAGTTCCTTGACCATTTTCTCAATTTCATTTTTTTGTGAAAAGGGGTGGCGATACAGATGAATATTGGGAGGAAGGCTGTCGGGTACAAGGGGAATGGAATGATCATGAACACCACGGGAAGGAGGGAGTCCTTAGGGAGTGGAAAATACCATTTGATGTTTAGAAAGGAGGGCTTGGAGGTCTTGCAGCACCGGGGGTGTCTCTGTTGCTTGTATGGCATAAAGTTGGGAAATGCCACCAGGATGACCTTTTTTGAGTAGATTTTCCATGCGATGGGAACTAGTGATATCAGAGGAACCAATGGTGATGCCTTGGAATTTATATTGGTGGCCTTTCTGGTCGAATTGCATGGTTAATTCCTTAAAATCCATGAGAATTGGACCCAAAGTCCTGAGCCAGTCCGCACCCAACACAATGTCACAACCGCCCATGTCGGTAACAAACATATGGGATTTTAGGTGGTAGTCACCGATTTGGAGACGCACATTTTCACAGCACCCTCCACATTTCATGGAACCACCATTGGCAATCATGATTTGGAAATTGTTGACGGCATGGATGTAGCAATGAGTTTCTTGGGCAATGTAGCGATGAATAAAATTATGGGTGCTTCCACTATCAACCAGAATGATGACCTTCCGATTCTTGATGTAACCGATTAACTTGAGGGTTTGGGGAGCAAAGAAGCCAGTGAGAGCATTGAGGGAAATGACTGGTTCTACTTCGGGAGGGTCTGATGGAGGGGTTATGTGAGTGGTTTCAGGTGACTCAGACACAAGGGGAGTTTCAACATCCTCTTCCAAAATATCCTCAGAGATGGCCATAAAAATCTTTTTTTCCTTACACTTGTGGCCCGAGAAATATTTGTCATCACAATTATAACAAAGGCCTTTGAGTTGGCGTTCAACCATTTCATCCCTGGTCAATTTTTGGATCTTTAGTGGGGCAAAGGGAGTAGTGGGATTTACGGGTGTAGGGCGAGGGATAAAGGAGGGTTTTCGATTTTGAGAAGATACAGCATGTTGTGCTTCTTTATCTCTTTTAGTAGCCTCCACCCAACTCAAAGGTCGAGCCATGAGGACATGGGCCCGAATCTCATCCTTGAGGCCACTGATAAAACACTCTCGAAAAAAAGCATCAGTCATGCCCTCGGTTTGAAAAGCCAGGCGCTCAAAGGAAGCTATAAAGTCTTCCACTATTCCTAATTGTTTCAACTTTGTCAAACAGCCCAAATGGTTGGTTTCAGTGTCAAAGCATTCATAAATCTCAGTCACAAATTGTGTCCAAACAATATACCCTTGACGGGAAGTTTTTCTCCATTGCCACCATTACCAACGTTCTTGATCTAGATGGAGAACACCATACCTGAGTTTGGCCAAGTCATCTGTAATGCCGTATAAAGAGAAATAATGTTCCATTTGGGTTACCCAACCAGTGGGGTCTGAGCCATCAAATTTGGTCACATCCACCCACGGAAGGCATAGGTCACGTTGAAAGTGATGGTGCTGAAAGTTATGGGAATGGGAGAAATGTTCACCTTCATTCTTTGGAGGTGCGTCAGAGAAAGGGTCATCTGTAGGGATCTTCAGTTTGGTGCAGAGTGATGAAAAGACAGATTCAAGCTGGGTGGTCAGTTCTTGTTTGAATTCCTCCATTGAGGATTGCATGGTTGTATTTATGGTTGTATGGATGGTTGTATCGATGGAGGCAACATTGGCACTGAGTTGTTTCACTTCTTTTTGGGTCTCAAGGAGACCAGATCGCAAGCTGTTGAAGCGATGATGGAGGAATTGAAAAGGGGTGAGCGAGGTAAAAAAATTGGCCGAAAAATGATATGGATGAATGTGATAAGGGCGAAGAGATGAATCCAATGGAATAGGTCTCAAATAATGGTGAAAAAATTTCCAGACCATTTTTTTTTCACACATGCGGAGTTATACTCTGGTATGAAGAATACTGCAGAGATGAAATCCCCAAATGCTTAACCAGGAAGAAAAGTGTAGTGATTTGGCAACCCGAACACAGTTGCGTGGCAACAGATCTTGTTTGTTTTAATTTGTTTATGTTTCTGTCCCCCAAGGGTTAGGTATTCAAGGGTTCTACAGACAAGGGTTTTCCCTGTGCTATAGCTCTCTCATATACGTGCGGGGTCCAACAGTATTACTCGGCCCAATATCTTAGGGCACTAACTAAAGAGGATAGACCGTACCCTTAGCCATACTACCCGACTACCCAGGTACTAGAGAGTATCTTCCCGAGTGCTGTTCTTAGTGGCACTATAGCAGTCAGGCGGTCGATCGGTTTATCTAAATAGGGCTTCAGGAAATCTAGGCCGATTCGTACACAGGTGTTTTCTGATGCGCTACCACTTGAAGGGGTACCAATAGGGGTTAGAAGGGTGGCCAACAGATGTGCGTTTAAGAACCACTTGTATTTCTTGCGTGTATGAATCCCTCAACCGTGGGTTTATGTGCATAATGACAGATCTCTATGGATTAAATATGCTAGAATACGTCTCTACCCTGAAAAAAAATTCCCACAATTTCTGCCAAGGAAAGTGCTCTGATACCACTTGTAATATACCAGATATAAAAAGTATGCATAACAAAAATAAAATGCTAGAAATGGCAGAATAACAGTAATATAACCAGCATAATCTCCACAATAACATAGAAATGATATAAGAACAATAGGAATAACACTTTGATTCAAAAAGAAATGTTCACGGGCCTCTTCAAGGGGGCAACCTCCATTCGAGCATCACTCTATTACAATAATCTCCAAGATAGGGATCTCATACCCTCGACTCCTATTTATACTAAATATGTCTATCAAAAGAAGAATCTAGAGGAAGATCCTTCTAGAAGCGAAAGCTTCTATTAGGTCTTCTTACATCCACCTTATTCTATTTTATTGAAAGGCCTTATTAATATTGACCTCTATTACATCCAAATATATTGCTCTACCTATGTGCGGGTTAGGACCCTAACATACAACAAGATCCCCACTAGCTGTCTGTACAGTGTGTTGTCAATCAATGGAGTCCCCTCACCATCCTCAAGTTTGACTCCTAATAGGAAAGGAGTCGGAGTAGACTTGCAGTCTGTCACGTGAAATATCTCAAAGAGATCTCGTGCATACTTGTCCAGAGACAGTTTGATGCCTGATGCATCCTGATTGATCTCGATTCCAAGGAAGAAGTGTAGCGGACCCATGTCCATCATCAAAAACCTGTCATGTAGAATCCTCTTGACTGCAACAATCACTGAAGTCAAGCACCTGATGATCAACAAATCATCGACATACATAACTAAAAGTAGAAGTGAATCAGCCATCCTGAGCATGTAGACATTCGGGTCTAATTTACAACGTACAAAGATTTGTGACAACAGGTAGGAATCCATCTTGGCATACCATGCCCTTAGAGCCTGCTTGAGGCCATAAAGTGACTTCTTCAGTCAACAGACCAAAGATGAGTCCTGCATAAATCCATGGGGATGCTCCATGTAGATCTCCTCAGAGAGATCATCATGAATAAATGCATTCTTCACGTCCATCTGATGGACTTCCCATCCCTTGGCTACCAGAATGGCAAGTTCCAATCGTATGGAATCCATCTTCTCTACTGGAGTGAAGGTCTCATCATAGTCAATACCATGAACCTACTGAAAGCTTTTGGCAACAAGCCTAGCTTTGTATTTGATAATTTGTCCATCTTCTGCGCTCTTGGTCCTGTAGACCCATCTGCATCTGATAAGTTTCCTTCTAGAAGGAAGGGGAACCATATCCCAAGTTTGGTTCTCGAGGAGGGAGTTGTATTCCTCCTACATGGTGGATTCCCAAAAGGGATTTCCAGCAGCCTCGCCATAAGACTGTGGATATGAAGACTAAACCAAGAAAAGATTCCTAGAAGGCAATGGTTCAGTGGTAGTGAGTGTAATAGGAGGCTCCTTGAAATCAGATTGAGTCCTCCTAGTATTGGATGGATCACCAACGAGATCCCCTACATCCTAAAGAGTAGTTCATGCCCACTTAGGCCTCTGCTCTGGCTCTGCAACTGCATCTGGATGCTCTGACTCTGAATCTGACTGTAATAACTCTGAATCTAAATCATCTGAGGCCTTTGAATCATAACTCTCTTCTGAAGAAGAGTAGTCATGTGCATGTTCATCATCTCAGACAGGTGGAAGAGTGAAGGTGTCTGCATGCGACTACTGAGGTACATGCGAGACACTTTCCTCGAATTGGAAACTATGCTCAATGATGAGCTAGTCTGAGGAAAGATCAATAAGCTAATATACCTTCACACTATTGGGGTATCCAAAAAAAATGCACTCAATGCTCTGTGGATCAAGTGCGTTCCTCTTTTCAGAGGGAATCCGGGCCCATGCACGAGAACCAAAAATGCGAAAGTGGGTCACTTCCAGTTTGAGGCCGCTCCTAGCCTTGTAGGGGGTCTTATCCTTGACATATCTATGGGGAGATCGATTTTGGATGTATGTTGCACAGTTAAGTGCTTTGGCCCATAGTCTCTGTGGTAGTGACTTTGCATGCAACATGCAAGATGCCATATCCTTTAGAGATCGGTTTTTCTGCTCAACAACTTCGTTTTGCTGCGGAGTATAGGGAACTGTGTGTTGCAATTGAATCCCTGCCCCATGGAAAAGATTATGGATCTCATGATTCACATACTCTCCCTTATCAGTTCGGAGGACTTTGATCTTCTTTCCGGACTGTGTCTCAACCAAAGCTTTGAAATCTTTGAGGTGTTGAGAGACCTCAGATTTTTGCCTGAGAAAGTAGATCCAAGTAAAACGTGAGAAATCATCAACAAAAATGAGAACAAACCTCACTTTGCTGATGGATGGATGTGGAAAAGGACCCATAAGGTCACTTTGTATCAGATCTAAAGGTGTGGAAGCTCGCTGATACTTTCCCTTGTCGAATTTCTCTTGAGGGTGTTTTCCAAGAACACATCCCCCATACACTCCCTTGGAGAAATGGATGTCTGGTAGACCATCAACCAATATGTGATTGCTAAGATATTGCATGTATCTAAAATTCAAATGTCCAAACCTTTCGTGCCATATCCTACTACTTTCGTCAGCATGAGTAAGCAATAAAGAAGAATCAGGTTCAATGAATTCAAAGAATGTATACAATCTAGACTGATGATTTACCTCACCGGTAGCAACCCTGGAGTTGGTTTACATGTTGTAGATGTCCATGGAGTTTGGTGTGAATATGAATTTCTTTCCGGTGCCCGAATTAGTCATCTGAAACATGGAGAGAAGGTTGAAAGAAAGCTTGGGAACATGCAACACATTCTCGAAGCTTCCATTGGTGAGTTCAATCCTTCCTTTGCCGGTGACTTTGACAGAAGAGTTGTCCCCCATCAAAATAGGAGGACCTTTTCATGCATCCAATGAAGAATAGAATGCTTCTTAGGCATCCATGTGATGTGATTCTCCTGAATATATGATCCAAGCATCGAAAGAGGAGTTGATTTCAATCAAGGCATGGCTAGAATTGCCTTTCTTGGAATTCAGATCTTTTGGCTTCTTCTTCTTTGCACCCTCGAGGATGCGATCTCCAAGGTTGTTTTTCTGAAGTATTTGAGACATCAGATATATTTGTTTTTTCATGCATGCGGATTCCGAATGGAATCCTTTGTGACAGTATGTGCATTTCCCCCCTTTTCTTCCCTTTTCTCCTTTGGATCCGGAGGCATCGGTGAAGGGTTTTGTGTACCCTTCCTTATTTGAATGTGCATGAGATTTCATTTTGTCTTTATCTTTAGATTTATGATATTTGTGGATGCCATCATGCACAGTGAGTGCATGCACCGTTGGGCCTTTGATTGTGCCCATGTTGATGAGCTTGGTTTCCTCTTGTGTCAAGGATTCGATAAAGCCCTCAAGAGAAGGCATCTTCCAGGTGGCTCCAGAGGTGAATCTGACAATATGGAATGTATATACAAATACAGAGAATTTAGGACCAAGCTTGGAGAGAATGGTGAGAACCATTTGTTTCTCCTCCTTCGATTTATCAACCCCGCAAGCTTTGAGTTACGATAGTAAATCCTTGAATTTTGTAAAGAAATCTTGGATATTTTCGAAGATTTTTGGATCCAATGTGAGCAGCTCCACCTCCAGCATGTGTCCCCTCATCTCATCCTGTTTTCCAAATATCCCTTCCAATATGGTCCAGGCTTCATTGGGAGTCTTACAGGAAGATATATGAAAAAGGAGATCGAGAGAAATAAGACTGCAAATTGTTCCGAGTGCCTCATCCATGCGATTTAAGTACTTGGATTTTTATATGGCTGATGTCAGCTCTGTATCTGTATTCATGGTTAACCTGTACAACCCTTTGGATCAGATATGTATGGCTATTTTCTCCTTCCATGCAAAATATTTGTAAGGTGTAAGAATGAATTCTTTTTGGAATTTCATCTTTCCGCTGTCTTCAATCTTTTGTACCTGCAAAAATTTTTGGTGTAGATTTTTATTAGAAGTTCATCAGCTCTGATACCATGTAAATGTGTTAAAAATACAAATAATAGATCTATATAAAAAATAATACACACATTTGCAGAGAGAATTGGAGAAAGAAGAAGAAGGAGAGAAAGAATGAAAGAATTCTCATTAACCGTTGTGAAAAATGAATAATTTACACATGATATACTCTGTATATCTCAATGAGTTCGACTTGAGGTGAACCAATGTACTGTACTGGTGGTCTAGAGTGATCTTGAAACACACCAGCAGTTACAGGAGTGAACTTCTACCTATTCTAGTCTCTCAGGCAGTTACGGGAGTGAATTGCCACCTAGTTGAGTTAACTAGTCAACTGTTGGTTTTGGAGCCTGATTATCTTCCTGATGCAGAGGTCCTTGCTTTCAGCCGTGTTTATACCCCATGAAGTATTTACACCCCATAAGTATGTACACTCTTCCATGC
>ML778170.1:505605-530264 GCA_009831015.1 Picea engelmannii | reverse complement strand
GAGGCTTCCAAAATAACAAAATTTGTGTCACCTAGGTTGGTGAAAACTAGGAGAATGACAATTTCCTAATAACAAAATCCATGTCACCCATGGTTGTTGAAAACATGGACAATGAAAAATATATGTAGAGAAAAAACTTTCACATAGATAGATTACCAGTTTCATCAAATAGGAAACGAAAGAGAAATCTTAAGCATCTATAATAAACCTCATATAACAAGTATCATATAGGCTTGGTTTAGAGGAAGAGATTGTAGGCTACATTTTGTAAGATTTTGATATAGAATCCATGGACAACTACAGGCATGCCTTGTGACTTTAGGTACCTGGTTAGGACATCTTTTTCTTGAGAATCACCCACTTTCCATACAAATCAAGGGAATAAATTTTATAGATCTCATGTGCTGAGTCCACAACACATCCTAAATTGTTTTGCAAATTTTTGTGTACTAATTTTCTTTAAGTTTTTGTTTATCTTGGAAATAAATTTAACTTATTATTTTTGATTGGTTTCCATGGCAATGAATCATTTTGAAAACTCTCAAGAAAAAGATCCTAATTCTTTTGGTTTTGTTTAAATTAAGTTCTTTATTCGCATTGGAAACTTCCAAAGACTTTCATTGGCAACGAAAAGTCACTTTCAATATTGATGGGAAAGTCAAATTTTGTGTCGATGACAAAGTGGAAAAGGTGTTTATGAGAAGCACTACACAAAAATTATTTTCTCCACTCGTCATCGGACAATTATGCAACTTCACATTGACTGAAAATTTCAAATCTCAACGATTGCTAAAGTCAAAAGTCACATCAATGAGAGATCATCAACTGTGACAATTCACTTTGGGAAAACTAAAAGTTTTATAACAATGATTAAAAGTGGGAAATGGAGCCAATAACTCTTATCATTGCACTTTTAAACTTTCATTCTCCATAGTTTTAAATTTGACCGTGTTGGCCCTTGACCAAGTTTTGAGGAATACTTGGTCATATTTGCCCATTTTTGGGACTTCGATGCCCTGCCGAAGACGAAGCGCCAAGAGAAGTGAATATTGTGGAAGATAGACCCCCTTTTGGGTCCTTTTTGGGTTTGGGACAATGTAAAGGGTAAAGGGATGTCGGCCCATGGGTTTACCCATGTTTAGGCCAATTTTTGTAATATATAAATAGATGTATAGGTGAAGTAAGTAGTGCTGGATCTAGGTGATCGAAGAGCTGCAAGTTGTGCTAAGTGTTGGTCGCGATTGTAAATGCTCTATGCATGCTGTAAGGGGCGAAGTGCAAGATATTGTAGAAGGCTCTGTTCTTTTGGCACAAGGAAGAAGGATCTAGCGAGCTATGCAGATCTTATGTCCTATGCAAAGAGAGATGTTGATGGCTCTATGTTGTAAGCTGATTAATTGAAGCTAATAAGAGAAGAAGACTTTGTGGACGTAGCCCCAGGGTGGAGGTGAACCACGGTAAATCTGTGTGTTGTGCTCTGTGCCTTGACCTGATGTGTTTATATCTTTCATTGCTAAGTACTTTGATGTGTTTAGTTAGATCTATTTATGCTTTGTTCTTATGAGATATGAATGAATGTTAGATCTGGAATGTAAGATTCTTAGTGCTTGATCTGCCGAATCTAATCTGTCTTGTGGTGGCTAAGTGCTAAAATACTTAGATATAAGTAAATAATGCGATGCTCTATGCTTTCTGCGAAGTGTAATAAGGAATGTATATTAAGGAATAACTGATGCTAAGTGCACTGTAAGCAATATAATCACAGATCTGTGTCCCAGCTAAGGTTACAGACACCTGAGTCTTGCAACCACCCCTGCCTCTACCTTAGGTGAGACTTCATCTGCTTCACAGGTGTTGCCAAAAGGGCCGTTAGTTAGGATTTTGTTGGTGCGTTGTTGTAGCGTTGAACCTTGGGTCTGCCCCTTGTGCCAACAAATGGTTCCGTTGTCGAGACCTGAAACTGTGATTGCTGGGAACCAAGAAAGAAAAAGCTTTGTGCAAAGATTCGATCTAGAAACTGTGAAATCTTAGTGCATAGATCTGTGCCCTAGTGTGCAATATTCTACTGGTCTATAAGATCTGTGATTGAAATAAAGAAGTGCGATCTGAAAGAAATAAGATCATATTTTAATAAAAGAAGCAAGATCTGAATGATGTGTGCTCTAAGAAAGGTAAAAGCGAGGACATCTGATTAAAAGAGGTAAGATCTGTAAGCTCTGTGCTTTGATAGAGGTAAGAATAGTTAAAAGTTTTAGATCTAGAAGCTTTGTGCTCTGTAGAAGTAAAAGAAGTGAACATTTTTGTTTCTTAAGTATGGATCTAGGTATGCTTGATAGAGTCTATCCTAGCTTGAAAACTAGGGCATTATTAGATGAAAGAAGGTTTGATATGAATAGATCTAGTAAGAATAATGATAGATATATTATACCTATGCATAGAAAGGATGTTTGGGCTAACCAATGGATGCAGGATCCAAGAATTTTTTTTTTGCAGGCTAGCTACCACGATCTTGGTGCACAGTACAGAAGAAGCTAAGTATCATTTAAATGAAATAGAGGATTAACCCTTTGCTATGGTTGTAGAAGACCAGGCCATCTGGCTAAGGAATGCCCTGGTGGATGATCGAGTTGTCTCTGTTGCAAATCTTTTGACCATGAAGTATTAGATTGCCCTAGAATGATTGCTAAGATTGAAATAATGAATCTAAATGAAGGAAACCCTAATACAGATCCAGAAATAGTAGAACCATAGAAAGAATCAGAGAAGATGTTACTACAGATGAAAGATACCTTGAATGACCATCGACATGATAGGTTATCAGAAATCTTTAAGGAAAAATAACGCATCGAGGTAAGAATAGGAGACTTCGACATTGACTGTGTTCTGGATGAGGAAACACAAGTGAATATTATGACAAAAAGAACCTGGAAAGCTATAGGAAGACCTGCTATGATCCCTTCACTAGGAGGAATAGGGTTATTCAGGGGAAAGTTGGTAAACCTATGTGGAAGGCTCACTCAGATATATATGAATGCTAATGGAACTTCAAGAGAGGAATATTTTGAGATTATCAACTTTATCAAGGACAACACCTCATTTACCATGTTACTTGGAAAACCTTGGATTGAAGGAGATCAAGCCAGAAAGAAAGAAGCAGAAAAGGTCTTAGAACAACAGAGACAAGAGTTAAAAGACTTCATGACCAGAAAGATCACACAGTTGATTGAAGAACAAGAGAACAGATCGAATCCATATGACACTAGGAACCCGAATGTTGAAGTTACAAGAGTATTATAAGGTTCACAGAAGATTGGAACATATGTCTTAGACATAGACGAAGTAGTAACTCTTAGTCATGGGAAAGAACCTAAGCAATGCGAAGTGACTATGCCGAAGGAAAATAAGAATCAGAATGGAAAAAGATAGATCGAGTTGAATATTACTGGGAAGAAGGCTCGAAAGTTAAGTAAGAAGAGAGAAAAGATTGAAAAGTTACAGGAGATTCTAGATGGAACATCGCAGAAGGAAATTTTGCCAAATTCGAGATTCGCCGGGATATCAGAACAACAACATGGGTCACTTTGTCATAGTGAAGCAATATAGCTGTTGGACCGATATACCCATTCGACTTTCACCCCGAATGGACAGAAAATCATTAAAGGATCATCACCAGATCTTTGGACCACACCAGAATGGATAGAATATGAGTTAATGATGCCTCATACCCGTTGCAAGCAGACCGTTGCTAAATTTCTTACTTAGTCCATCGCGCCACGCGTCGAGCATACCTTTTTCTAACTAAGAACTTGAGCCTACAACCTAAGAATATTTTACATCATGATCATCGCCTTGTTCCCATACCCTATATTGATGTCTCTGAATTTAGTTCACAACCGATCTAGTTGACCCCAAGTTTGTATGTCGGACGAGCTTAGCGCTGCAGAGAAAATATTCAAAGAAGTTTTGATTGACTTAATGGCTGACAAAGTCATGTCAGAAAGAAGGATGTCTACAGGTGTGCAAGAATCATCAACAGGAGGATTCCAAACTTCTCCCTCAACTGCTCGCAGAGAAGGACCTTCTAGGACCATGACAAAGACAAGAACAAAGCACATAAATGACCTTGCAAATGCCAAGATTATTCCATGCATTCTGTCGACTTACATACCACCTCTAAGCGGCGAGATTAACAGTGACAGTATACCCAGATACTTCGAGTATACTTTGATCACCGTGTACCTTCCAAAAGGAGTACGTGCAGTACGAGCTGACCAAGATAAGCTTGCAGCATTGAAATTTAGTGATTTCAACATTGGCGACCAAAACTTTTACAACATGCTCACCCCACACAAGTATCTCACCCAGACTAAAGGCAAGAATTCCAAGATTGTCCCACAATCATGGACCCAGAACCTCGTGCATTTCACACTACTCAATGTGATGAAGATTCCACACTTCAGACGCCATCAGGAGGTAAATGCATGTGTAAAGTTACTGTTGTCATGCTATCATGGAGGATACCTATGGCTAAACCGACACATCACTATGGATCCAACCCTGATCAACCAGATCATAGGGCTCAGCATGCAAGGCCCTGACCCACGGGAGTTCTACCCTAGAAACACCTCCGACCGAGCATTAGTGCAGAGAATCAAAGAAGCCTATGGCGATGTTGAGAAGGGCATGCAAGGCTACAAGGTAGCCTCTATCTAGAGTGGTGTAGTGCACCCTTCCTGTCAGCTGATCACGGGCAAGTTAGTTCATAAGAATAGACCAACTCAAGTGACCGGATTCGTGGTCGACCTTGCAGGGAAGTGCGCAGAGGGATTGCAGAAGAACTAGGCACAATACCTTTTCAATCAACTAGAGATTGATTACAAAGAAGCGCAAGACCAAGGGTACGAATTCCACTTTAGTTAGTTTCTCATGTTGATCACTTTCATTGCATGGGAGCTACCAGAAGGCACCACTTTCCCAAATATAGAACCCTTCGAACCACTAGCTGTGAAGTTCTGTATGTTGTGGTATTCCAATGACATGGCTAAAAAGTGGTAGTGCAATGCCGTTTTCCATGCCTACTACAACCAGTTGAAGATCGCAATCCAGTCTACACCGCGCATCACCCTGAACACACTTTACAGGTTTAGACCCTTGATGAAGTTCAACGCGGACCGCCACTTCACCTACATCATAGTGCATGTTGATGAGCATAAACAACAGCTCCAGTCATATTACAAGTTGACAGAAGATGACTTGGAGGAGATCACCAAGGAATGGTCGGCATACCTCCTTGTTTTAGCGGACCCCGCAGAGATGTCTGATGTGGATATTCTTGAAACTATGCCGGACACACATGGACCAAGCAAAATGAAGAAAAATGACGAAGTACATGATGCCCATAGCACATCGGTGGAGACAACTTTGACCTCACCTGAGAAGGGAGATGATGGTGGAGAATTAGATGGCATAGAAGTTGAGCAAAACAAAGGAGAATTTGCTCCACCTAGAGAGGAAGAGGATGCATCTAAGAAAAGGAAGGTTACCCCACCAAAGCCTTCATCCTAAAAGAAATCTAGAGCCACCAGGGCTACGTTTAAGACTACCCTCACCTCAGACGACTTCGACTTCTTAGTCGCTATTTTGAATGATGCTTCATTGGAGATCGCAGAAAATCAAGAAGTGAAGTAGGAGGAGGTATTCAACCAAATCAAGGGTGAACTTTGAGAAGTGCAGCAGGCACTATAGTCCAGCCACACAACTTCTATTGAATTCTTGACAAGTCAAACAGAAGAACCAGAAGATGAGCCAACCCAACTTTACCAGATCGCTAATAAAGTTGAAGCTCACCTTCGAGGAGCTCAGGAAGAGACAGCGCAAGCTACCTAAGCTTTGGCACAGACGCAGAAAGATATGCTAGAACAATGCAATAATACAGAACAAGAAAAATTAGCTCTTCAAGCAAAGTGGGAAGAAGAGAAAGAAGCGCTACAACAAGGCAGGGAACAATTTCTCGCAGAGAAACTCTAAGTACAGGAATGAGTTCACAAAGCACTTCACTCTGTGACAGTTATCAAATTCCATATAGAAGAACGAGTTCCACAGCAGGTGGCACAAATGGAAGGAGTGATCCAACAACTTCAGCAGCGCATCACAGACCTGGAACTTCGAACTGTGCCCGAGACACCTCAGAACATAAGAGATCTAAGGGAGGCCACTACTCGAAGCACAGTTAACTAACTAAAATCCTTTTCCTTATAATACAAGCAATTGAGCTCCATAAGCGCCCAAACATATGAAAACCTCAAGGAAAATCCAGAGTTACAGGCATTAGAATTGTAGCTCCAATAGGCACAGTGGCAGGAAGACATGTTACAAGCGTAGCTAAAGGCCTTGTCACCAGTTGAAAGAATGAAGAGGTTTCCAGAGCAATGTACGACTCAGTAGCAAGTATGCACACTCCAAAGTAAAGTAATGGAAGTTTCTTAATGACTTCAACTAGTGAAAGAAAAGGCATGCCAACTGTTTACTGAACTTGAAAGCCGAGGAGTAGAACTTGAACAAGTTGTGAGTACAATAGAATAGCGCCTCGAAGGACCAGTCAATGATGCACTTATTCAGGATTTCACTGAGCAAGAGGCTATAGAAATACAGCAGATCGAAGCAGCTCAAGCCAAGCTTGAGGTGTTTGAAGCAGAATTATCAGACCTGAGTGACTTGGGACGAGTCACAGGTGAGTGTTGGTGGCCTGTTGGCCCTTGACCAAGTTTTGAGGAATACTTGGTCATATTTGATCATTTTTGGGACTTCGACACCCTACCGAAGACAAAGCTCCAAGCGAAGTGAATATTCTGGAAGATAGACCCCCTTTTGCATCCTTTTTGGGCTTGGAACAATGTAAAGGGTAAATGGATGTCGACCCATGGGTTTACCCACATTTAGGCCCATTTTTGTAATATATAAATAGATGTATAGGTGAAGTAAGTAGTGCTCGATCTAGGTGATCGGAGAGATACAAGTTGTGCTAAGTGCTGGTAGCGATTGTAAATGATTTATGCATACTGTAAGAGGATAAGTGAAAGATATTGTAGAAGGCTCTGTGATTTTGGTGCAAGGAAGAAGGATCTAGCGAGTTGCACAGATCTTCTGTCCTATGCGAAGAGATATGTTGAAGGCTCTGTGCTGTAACCTAATTAACTGAAACTAATAAGAGAATAAGACTTTGTGGACATAGCCCCAGGGTGGGGGTGAACCATGGTAAATCTGTGTGTTATGCTTTGTGCCTCAACATGATGTGTTTATCTCTTTCTTTGATAGGTACTTTGATGTGTTTAGTTAGATCTATTTATGCTTTGTGCTTATGAGATATGAATGAATGTTATATCTGGTATGTGTTGACGGGCGAAATTGACCGTCTATCAACTGGGAGAGTGGAACCGGTTCGGGGTTGTCTAATAACCCAAGACGTTTGGGATGAACCACCCTGATGGGTTTAGCATCTTCGTTAGCCGATCTAAGTCCTAAGAAAACAAAAAGAAAACAAATCTAAAATAACTAATCTAACTAAAAATAACAATTGAAACAAACTAATAAACTAATCTAACTAAAATTAACTATTAAAACAAACTAAACAAACTCTAACTATTCTATATATACAATCTACTATCTAATACTATGCTAACTCTAAGAAATTAAATATCTAACTACTAACATAAATAAATCTTATTCACAAAATGTACAATATTAACAATTTACAGATTTGAATGAAAACCTGAAAAACTCATTTGCATTCTGTCCTAAGACAGCGAGAGCTATTGTTTTATTTTTATTTTACGATTTTATGAAAAAAGAAATAAAGTAAAAACTATCTAAAACCAAACAACTAATATACTAACTCTAACCACAAATCTAAACTACACATATATCTAACTAAACTACTTAAATTATACTAACAAACTAACTATCAAATAAATGACAAACTAACCTGAAGAAAAGCTCCAGGTTTGTCCTGTGTATGATGATTGTTTCAGCTGATCGGAGGGAGGAAACCCGCACCGAATTATCCAGGAGCTTCTCATAAACAAAAAGCTGCAGTGCTATTCAAATATGATTACAGGAGAAACAAGACATAAAAATTACAACAATCTTATGATTTATAAATCTTCACAGTTAGATAAACCTGTATGCAAAGATCTATACAAAATGATTCAATTAACGAAGAAGAGAAATATGTGATTCATTAACTGAAACAAAGTAATTGCTGTACTTTTTAAATAATGGAAGAGATCAGATATGGATAACACATTAATCAAATCATATCATCTTGCAAAAGATTATGATAGCTAAAGTAGTCTATAATCAACTGCAAAGTGACATGCATAAACTTGAAACAAAAGATTGATATTATGAAAGCGAAAGCTATAACAAAACATCAACTTTTGTCTCAGTTTGTATCAGAAATCCATAGCCTGGTTCTTCCACAAGTGAGGATGCTCCTTATTACAAAAAATAATAAGTATTTAAAGACCTTCCACAGGGTAAAACATCCCTGTGGAAGTTATCAAAACTGTTTACAGAAAATCTAGGAAAATATCCCAAGTTTCTATCTCTAAAACTAAGAACCTAAAATAAAACGGTATCACACAAATATCTCCTAGAATGCCACAGCATGCCCAATGCAATTCGAATGTACCTGAAAGAGGTAAAAAAAAAAAGTTAGGAAGATATTTTGCTGATGAAATTGATAAAAATCTAATTCTAAAGACTAGCGACAGAATCTTGCGATTCTATAGCTGGTCTAATTCAGACACAGAATCAACACTAACATCAATTCAAATATTTAAAGAATTAAAATTAACAAGTATCTAATAGCTATTTGAAAGAGAAACGAATCATTCAAATTGAAATTGTTATACTAATTTGAAATCAAACAAGACTAAGATCAATCAATTGACTACAGAGATGCGTGTACTATGTTTCGTTTGTTGTCACAAAATCGGGTAAACGGAATCATATTGGATAACCGACGGTAATGAAATCGATTCATAACTAATTGAAATCGATACAGTTAAACAAATCATAGGCAATCGTTTATGCTGCCTTATCCATCAATAGGAAACACGATCAAATCCATACGAAAACAACAAGATCATTTTCAAATTGATATAACTGTATTAACATAAACAAACGATCCATGCCATTAGCGAATCAAATCAAAACTGGTGTGTAAATTATCACAAACGAAATCATAATGAAATCAATCAATTGATAACATGATCTGTAAGAGTTGTCCAATCGTTTGTTATTGCTAATTGGGGGTGGACGAAATCAATTGACTTTCAACGAATTTATTACTAGAACTCATTTCAAAACGAACTATTAACCGAATTTCATCATACGAATTCAACAGAGGTAACATAGGTTGATCTGAGTTAACAAACTCGTTTTGAAAATTAAAATCAACAGAGCAGCATTAAGTCTATTTTCGATACACATCCAACTCATAAAACACTCATGCTAACTAAAAAACACAACAATCCAATCAAAACAAGAGCGAATCGAATAGTTGGAGTTTGACATAGTCGCTGTGAATCAAAACAGTTCCATGATTTCGGCGAAGATATATTTTGCACAAGCTAAATGAGAATATCATTTTCATACAAAACAGAGTCGTTCTTTCCAAATCAGAGTCGAACATAGTTGTATTCCTGATTTAGAAGATTACATCTCATAGCATATTAATCAAACTCACGAAATCGTTCCAAAATCACACCATAGAATCAGAGCCGATATAATCCAACCATAACGAAATCATACCAAATCAAACATGGTCGTGCTCTAATTTTAGCATGAAAATCTCTTGTACAGGTTAGATACAAACAAAATCCAAGTGAAAGCACACTTCATTGATCTAACAGAACTTTCCTCAACGAATTACACCCAGACAAAACCAATCAATTGCTAAAATGGGCGTGACCAAATCGTGTAACAAAATCATAACCATATTCAACTTTATAACCATTTCAACAATCAAACCATGTCAAAGTCATTTCAAATAGTAAATAGACTTATCAAAACTCAGAAACCAATTCATTATATTAATCTAGCAATTCGCAAAACGAAAATGATATCGAAATTCATACCTGGATGATGAGCAGACAACTTGGTCATAACATTTTGGAATTGATGACGGCTGTAGCCGATTCAACATTCCTAAAAACAATGGAACCAGTGGTTTTCTGCTTCTTATCATTAGCTCGAAGCTTGTCCCTTTCACTATTCAACACTATAACTTGGTTTTCCAACACTTTGATTTTCAATTGAAGTAAGGGAACGTCTGTATAGTATCGTTCCAACCACACATTACATTGGTTGCATGACGACTACCCGAAAGTCGAGGGTTTGGGAGAATCACCGAGGGTTTTGTTAGGTAGCTTGATCCCTGGATAACTGGGATTGTTCCTTAGACACAGGGGAAAATTAGAAACAAAATCATAGGGTGGCTCGGAGCACAAACCTTGGGAGTAAGGGTACTCACTAACTAGGAAGCGTTCGATGTCAGAGTCCGAGTCTTCACTGAGGACTATGGGCTTTTGCTCAGCACTAGGTTTAGGTTTATTCCTAGCCAGTCTCGAGATAAGTCGAGCATTCTTTTTACCTTTGCCATCGACAGTAGGGTTTCTCTTGACCTTTTTTCTCACAGGCTTTTTAACAGCCTCTGTCTTGTCTATTGCGATGTCGGGTAGATTGATATCAGGGTTGGCCGAGGGTTTAGGAGAGGGTAGAAGGGCATGGAAAGGCACGGGTGGCCCGACCTTAGTCACACTAACCATGGGCTTGTCAATTTGGACAGGCTCTGTATAAACAAAACCATTCCGAGAGATAAAATCTTGCCAACTATCACCGTGGAGATTTAAGTGAAGAACAACGATGAGTCTGATTAGGCCATGGTGGAACAAGCTACTCTCAGCCTTTTCTCTTTTAAACCTCTTAGCCATTTTATAAAGACTTCGCTGGAAATAAAAAAAGGCATATTCAATGGATAACCCATAAAATTCATTAACAGTTGAAGGTGATAAAGAAAAACCAGTCCATATCGACCCTCACAGGTCACGAGTTGTTTAACCACCATCAAAAGATCATGCCGTCTTGGTTTAAGCGTGGAAATTAGCATACCTCTATCATAGGATGTGACCTTCCACGAGAGGAACAACAAAGGCCATGGCACCTCCTCCACTTTAGAGTTTTTAAACCATCGCTGGCCCGTGGATGGTAACCCTGTGGTAGAGCTAATGAACTCCTCATTCAGCTCAAGTTGAATGTCACCTACTTTGGCCCTACACCCATCAAAAGTCAGGGCAAACTGTTGTGCAACAAATAGATTAAAACCCTCAAACCGCTGTACAAACGTGAGCCAACCACTATCCTCTAAGTCTTTTTGGGCATTATCTAACAGTAGCAAGGCTTGACTACCGTTCGGCTCAATTCGCACCACTGGTGCCATAAACAGGGTTCACGGTAAGCGATGTGAATGAGCCAGGGTTTGAACGCAACACACAGGATTAGAACACTCGAAGGATTACCGAGGCTAGCAGAGGTGAAATAGTGATAAGGGGAGGCATTAATGACATCGTGTGAAGGTGGTGGAGCTATTTGCTGGCCATGCAGAAAAGTCATTACCAATGGTACAACCATCGACACTTTCAACTATTCAAATCACAACGCATAAGTGTTACAACTATGCCATTTAAATCAATCAAAACCTTTGGTTAGTGGATAAACCATTCACGCAAGCAATGGTTATAGTCTCAAAACCAAACAAATAAATCGAAATCAATGCCAATGTTTTGACTATGTGACATGCGTTGCATAGAACGATTCATACCAAGAGTTTAACCAATGTGCCAATGCGTTTTATGTATACCAATGTGCCAAGTGGATTGATCAAATAACATGTAAACACAATCCCCAATGTATCACAAACTCAATGAAACAAAATCACACAATCAATCCAAGAATGTCAAATGAGTACAGATCAAAAGGTCTAGCCAACTATATAATGATAAGTAAAATGTAAGCGCAATAGGCATATCGACAAGAATGATAATGACAATTCAATAATGATTTTAATGCAAATTCGAAAGACCAAGTTTTTACGCTTACAGTCGTGAAAACAAAAATGAAGGCAAGTGTGCAAATATCGCAAAAATAAAATGTCGTTTATTTGAGAATCGCGACGAAAAATTAAGGTTTGCAAAACACTGGTGTAGGCATCTTATAAGACAGTGGAAAAATGTGAATTGGCTGCCAACAATGGCGACACATTGGTAGAAGCAGTTATCTCTGCCAAAAGAACAAATTCAGATTTGGACAGCAAAGATAATTCCAACTCAAAAACAACAACTAGAAAATCGTATAAACATCATCATTAACCAACTATTCCAGCAGTGTTTTAAAAGATGAAAACAGATAACAGTCTTAAGACTAGTGAGTCATGATATTAAAGTTAAAATCTGCAATATTGTTGACAGAGCCACTGCTGCCAGCAGGTGTCCATAGCCTCGATAGGGTTGCCATTTAACCCACTCTAACATCTGTATCCTGCCAAGAAGTTCTAGATCAAAGTAAAGGACATTAAGAGGTTTCTTATTTGCAAATTTTCATATACCCGTCATTGCTTCACTGCCTGCGGGCCTGTTTAGTACCCCAACGAAGTTGTCTTGGCATCATGCATGCATTTACCCGCTGCCAGCAGACCTGTTCAGCATCCTGGCGGGTTTACAAGCACTTCCCATAGCTCTATTAATAATTGATTTTGTTTTATTTTTCTTATATAGTTGAGCGGGGTGACGTTGAAAATCATGATATTTTAACATATTTTTTTTTTTAGACCTCTTCAGAATTTTTTAGCACTGTCCTTTATTAAGATCCAGACATGTTTCTTTTACAAAAACAACTTCCTAAGGCAGGGAGACATCTTTTGAGTCATTCCTTTAAGGAATAGGGACATCGTAAAAAGATAATAGATGATCATGACAATCTTTACTCAGAGATCGAAATCAGTCAACTTCTTTCAAACAACAGACTTTTTTCCAACACAGATATAAATTTCTGAAATATACCATTGATGTTTATACAATTTTCTCAACAGTTATTTCAACGAAGGAATTTTATGTTTTTTTTGTCTGAATAGCTCAGTATACAGGTATGTGTATTTCAAAAAACACAAGCTGATAAACTCAAAGGAAAAATCAAAGACAAAAGCAAATGAAAAAGAAAACAAAAGAAAAATATGTACATAATATACAAGGGTTGTCATCAAGCAAAGTATCTTTTCAAGGCTTGGCCATTCACCGGATAGGTGTCAGGCTGCCCTTCAATATTCTACAATTGAAAAGAACTGGGACCCAACTTTTCAACAATTAAAAATGGTCCAAGCCATAAGTTTTGAAATTTCGTGTGCTCTCCCTTTCCCTCATGCGGTTTGTCCCATTTCAAGACGAGATCACCTACTTCGAAATTCCTATTAGAAGCAGAGTTAGAATCGAACCAGCTTTTAACCAATAGTTGATGCTGATCTAACTTACATTTAGCTTGGGCTCTTACCTCTTCTAGCTTAATTCGGTTTTCTAAAGGGGGACAACCTTCTTCTTGAATTTTCTGTGCCAACTGTAGCAAAGGAAGAAGAATGTGAGGTGGCAGAATCACTTCTTTGCCATAAATGAGAAAAAAGGGGGAGTTACCTACAACAACTTTTGGTGTTACCCTATTAGCCCACAGTGCGTTCAACAGTGCATTGTGCCAATTTTTGTGATTTTCAACCACCGTTCTCTTGATGATTTTAATCAAGTTCTTGTTTGTTGATTCTGCCAATCTGTTGCCCTAGGGGTAATAGCTAGCATAATACTTTAGTTTGATTCCTTTTTCCAAAGAGAACTCGCTCATATCAAGAGAGGAAAAGTAAGAAGCGTTATCGAATACTAAATAGTCAGGGATACCAAAACGAGTGATAATATTCGAATTTAGAAAGGCAATTACCTGACTGGTGTTGACAGTTCTTAATGCAACAGCTTCAGACCACCGGGTAAAGTAATCCGTGGCTGTCACAATAAACTTGTGTTGTTGTGAGGATGGGGGGTTGATTGGACCTATGATATCAAGGCCCCACTGCTGAAAAGGAGAGTCTACTGAAACGGGCTGCAAAGGAAAGGCTGGTTTTTGTAACCGCCCTGATGCTTTCTAACAAATGATACATTTACGACACAAGGCATGGGCGTCTCTAAAAAGCATGGGTCAGTAATAACTGGCTCTTAAAACCTTATGGGAAGTGGTGTCACCACCAAAATGACCACCAGCTTCTCCTGCATGCAACTCTAGCAAGACTTTTTCAGCTTCGTCTTTTTCAAGACAGCGCATCAGTACGCCGTCAAAATTTTGACGAAACAGGATACCATTAACCAGTTGAAAGGAGGTAGACTTTAATCTCAACGCTCTTCTTTTAGTGGGATCCAGGTGACGGGGGGATGACCCATGTTCAAGACAAAATCTTATATCATCATACCAAGGACTGATAGGGTTTTGTGCGCAACAGATTAGATTTTGATCGTGTTGTCCTAGGTTTGACGTATCACTTTCTTCTTTCTGTCCTGCTGCTGAATCAACAACTAACTTGCATAACCCTTGGCCTCTCACTATCTGAGATGGGGTGATTTCTAAGTTGTACTCCTGTAAGGAGGTGACCCAGTTAGCTCTCTTTTCACCTAGTTCCTTCTACACTAACAGGTTCCTGACGGCTGGGTAGGGGACAATGACTTTCGTCCTTGACTTCAAAAGATAGGACCGGGAGTGCTTGACTGCTTTGAAAATAGCATAGGCTTGTCGATCTACCACTGGGTAATTAAGTTCAGCGCCTTTGAAAGAAAAGCTCATAAAGGCAATGGGTACTTCATTGTTCTCGGCATTCTTTTGGGTTAGGATGGCGGCATAGGAACGGTCAGAAGCAAAAGTGTAGAGTGTAAAGTCTTGAGAAAAATCGGGGCTCATGAGAGACGAAGCGTCTATTATGTCCTTCTTTATTGCATTAAAAGCTTGATTTTCTAGGGATCCTCAGTGATATTGGGTGTCTTTCTTAATTAGGTTTTGCAAGGGTCTGACCATTTCGGAGAAGCTGGGGACAAATCTTCTCACAAAGTTAATCTGGACTAAGAAAGACTGCATAGATTTTGTGGATGTAGGAGGGGGAAGTTTCGTGATGACTTGAGTCCTTTCGGGGTCGATAATCATCCATTCGCTTGAGACAATAAATCCTAAGAGTTTACCCTGTTCTACTGCAAAGATGGATTTTTTAGGATTCAAGGAGATGCCGTATTTACGACATCGTTGTAGAACGGATCGTAAGTGAGCTAGATGATCGTTTTTGTTTTTAGAAAATACAGTAACATCATCTAATTAATCTACGATGGACTGATTGATTAAGCCTCGGAAATCGATGTCCATCGCTCTCTGGAAAGTGGCACCAGCATTAATCAATCCAAAGGGCATTTTTCGATAAGCATAAGTGCCCCAGGGGGTACAGAAGGTAGTTTTAAGTTGGTTTGGTGGAGACATCAGGACTTGGTTGTACCCCGAGAAACCATCCAGTAAGGATAGCTTCTCAGAACTAGATACCTGTTGAAGGATCTGTTCCATGGGTGGGACAGGATAGTTGTCTTTATCAGATGCTCTATTAAGGTTTCGAAAATAGACACAGAGTCGAATTTCCCCACTTTTATTCTAGACTGGGACAAGGTTAGAAACCCATTGAGTGTGCCTAACAGGAAAAATTATCTTATCATTTAGGAGTTTATTTAGTTCTTTTTGAGCGGTCGGTTAGAGCTTAGGGTGCATTTTCCTCAGTTTTTGTTGAAAGGGTAAGGTTTGGGGCTTCATAGGAATGACATGCTGTATGATGTTAGGGTCGAATGTTTTAAGGTCATCATACGTCCATTCAAATACATCTTTAAATTATTTGAACAATTTAATAAATGCATCTTTTTCTTGTTGAGAACATCCTACCCCTAGATTAATGCACTGCGGGTTGTCCTTAGTTTCTAAGATTACTTTTTCATAAGATAACGAGGAACTATTTGTTTTACAATTGACCATCTTTTTAAATTTATCTTGAAGATCGTAAAACTTCTCTAATCTAACTACAGATTTAGGGATCAAGTTTACCATGTCCGATGAAGATTCAAGAGTTCTCGGATCTGGTATTACCATGAAATCGCGCAAATTGTTGTCGTGCGTGCATTCGTCTATCACCGTGCCTTGAAAAGTTTCTTCCATATGCAGAAAGTTAATAATCTGCTGGTCATCATCAAAGACTCTCCAGTTTGTGATATTGTCGGGAATGGATGGCCGGAACAACAGTTCGATGGAGAATGCATCTGGGGACAAGCCTTCTGTAGGAAGAAGTTTAGAAGCTACATTAGCTAATAGATCTTCTTCAGAGTTGTTCAATCTAGGAATAGAATTTATATTGAAAGAAGAAAATTTGTTCATTAAATTCCATACCTTAGATTGGTAGCTTTTGAGATGTGGAGATAGACAGTGGATAGAATCTCTTACCTATCTAACCACTATTTCAGAGTCGCCAAAGATAGTCAAATTTTGAATGTTCATATCTAAATATTTTCTGATACCTTGCAATAAAGCCTCATATTCTACAGTGTTATTAGTACATTCAAATTCCAACCTACATGCAAGCAATGTTTTGTTACCTGTCGGGTCGATAATAACGCAACCTGCGCCATCTCCTTCTTTGGACTTTGACCCGTCGAAATAAAGAGACCAAATTTGATTTTCATCGGGTACATGAGAACGTTGCGTAGAAGCTGCTGGCTGCACATATGCTACAATCTCGGACTGTTGTTCTGGATTGGTGATATCTGAAGCTTCGGCCATGAAATTGCCGAAAAAGGTGTCCATCCCTTATACTTTGGGTGAATCCGCAGAAGGTGTAAATGGTTCATTGGGATCGTTCAAATATGTGACCGTGAACTTAAGGTAGCGCTCACGATTTACCTTGATCTTGTTGGGCTTGCCATTCTCTGGAAGCCATAGATGAGACCAATCTGTCGCGAAATAACCATGCAGCTGCTCCGACTAGTCCCTGCTTAAAAATAGACCATACACTTCTGGAATGTCCACACCAATAATATTAATAACCTGATGGACCTTGGGGTTAGACGATAATATAATAAGCACATTCTTTAGTTTGCCTATAACTTTAACATTTGTCCAATCAAGTTGTATGATTTTTAAAGTAGATGGTTCAACTTCAGTGTTAATCTTCTGGCATATAGACCATGGCATCACATTGGATGACGCTCCTGAATCTACCATACAATTGTGCACGTTTCTATTAAAGATTTCGAATGTTAACAAAAATGGAGGTACATTTTTGCGAGTACTAAGAGTGGCAACTTGTGGTTTTTTACTCGCAGTTTATAAAGCTACTTTATCTACATTATTTACATTATTTACATTACTTACAGGAAGGCTTCCTTTATCTTGAGGATCAAGATTGTTTTTAGTGGAAGTCTTCTGGGGAACTTTGTTCTGCACAACCTTGTTACTACTTGAATTACCATTTTTTCCATTCTATGAAATATTCTGTAACATTTTTTGTAGCAGAAATGGAAATTTCAATAACTCATAAACAAAAATGTTAGCTCTCAACTTTTTAAGATCTTCAACTACATCATAGTCTAAGTTGGGGTTCACATTACTCTGTTTAGTCTCAACTGATTTAGATTGTTTTGGAGGTGAAGTTGTAGTGTTTTCGACAGAAGGTTTGTTTGTTGTCTTACTCCTGGTATTATAGGGATGCACTGTCTCGAAGTTAGCTTGAAAGATACTATCCGAGAAGTGTCCAAAAATATTTGGAGAAGAATCCTCTTCTTGAACTCTCTCTTGTTCAACTACCTCCTCAGGAATCTCAGGAGGCATCAAGTTATCTTGGGCTTCTAGAATAGTTTGAAGGGTGCATTGCAGACTTTCTAGATTAAGGCCTTCGGTGGTTGGATTAGGTCGGTTGGTAGGAAAAGGCTTCCGGAACGGGGGTTTGTAAGGCCCTTTGCTTGAAGAAGCTTCTTCGGTTTTCCTTTTTAAGTCTATAACTTGATTTGATAGTTTTTTAACAACTTTAGTTAATTTTTCTAAATCCGAGCTTTCAGGTTGTGTTTTACTTTGAGTAGGTCTAGGGAGGATTTCGATCTTCTTTTTGGAAGAAGAACTAGTCTCTGTTTCGTTGCTAGTAGAGTCTTTAAGACTAAGTATGTCTTTTTCAATCTGGCTCGCCTCCTCAAAGGCTTCTAACAACGTGGATTTCTTGGATCTTTTAACCCAAATAGCTATACTTTGATGCAAAACTTTAGTGTAGTATGCCATTATAAGATTCTCGGCAGGCATGGAATCAGGAGGGATTCAATTTTTAAGTGTTAAGAATCTTTGATTAAAGTCTTTAACTTTTTCTTTTGGGTTCATTCTTAAGCTAGAAAGGTCCATGACTAGGACTTCTGGAGGCTTACTGTCTCCAAACTTTTACAAAAAGCATGACTCGAACTTTTCCCAAGACATGATGGTATGGGGTTGTTGGGAAAAGTACCACGTGGATGCATTGCCCTCGAAAGTATAGGGGAAAAACCTACAGACAATGTCTTCATGTTCAACATTGTGGAGTCTTATGGCTAACATAAACTTTTTAATGTGATCTTCAACGATCTTTTTTGAGTCGGGGTCAAACTTGGGAAGACATTTCTTCGGGTGTTTAGGTAAGGGATGTTGAGCTCCAGGTACAACTACGGAATCCTGGTCGAGCCAAGGTCTAGCAGGGTTGTTCTGATTTTCCATTGGTGTAGTTGGTGTTCGCACCCAATTCGTCACTTGGTGAGCAAATCAAGGGTGCTTACATGCCCTGTTGGGTCTTGCAGGGCATGACAGCTGTGGAAGCAAAGGTTAGAGAATACAGAACAAACTACAAGCTAATATCAACTGAAAACAAATTAAAACTGTGAAAAGAAACAACAAACACCAAAAAAAAAGACAGATGTCACCAATGGTTTTGAGCTGGTCAATTGATGAAATCGAAGCACGATGAAGGAAGAGAATTGTGGTTCCTTCTTCCCCCAACGGAAGGCTCTTGAGGCCCTCATAAAGTTTGTTTTCCTTACAATGAGAAGAACTGAGTATGACAGTGAAAGAACTCCCTGCGATGTTGCCAATGTGTTATCGTTAAAGAATGAGTCCTTAAAAATCTTAGCAGCATAACGATGCCTGAAATTCCTTGCGAAAACAATGTATCTTCACGGCTTTTTATAGCAAATCCTCGGGCGATTATGTAACCTCTTCAAAGTGTGAAAAGGGGCCCTTTAGGGCTTCCTTAGGTCATTAACCCGCCTACCCTGTGGATTCGGCTCGGATTTGGGAGTCAAATCAGATTGGGAGCCGGTCTGTAAGCGGTTGGGAGGTCGATCGATTCAATAAATGCGTCATTTTCACAGGTGCACGGTTTTTTGCGCTGATAGTCGCGTGTCGTGCACGCATGCGCACATAATATGTTTTTGTCCTGCACATGTGCGCGTGCACCAAACTACTGTAAAGCGCCCTTCAATTTTTGGTTACTTTGTATAGTTTTTGACCCTTCTGGAATGCTGTGAAATTAATTTAGTGCCATG
This sequence comes from Picea engelmannii, assembly GCA_009831015.1. Classification (NCBI taxonomy): domain Eukaryota; kingdom Viridiplantae; phylum Streptophyta; class Pinopsida; order Pinales; family Pinaceae; genus Picea; species Picea engelmannii. The sequence goes on along the minus strand of ML778170.1, from coordinate 510,552 downwards.
AATGAGTTCATTGCTGTTTTGACGGTGCAGAGTTCTTGTCGCCATGTGCGGATGAAATTTCGGTGATAACAAATGCCCTCTGATGGATGAGGTTAGGAGCATACGTATAGCCGAAATCCATCAATGTTTCTTATACTGAGAATGTTGTTGTAAGGGAGAGCAATAGTGGGACCGTTCGGAGCGATCCGTTGGAGAAAAAAGGAACCGGTAGGACCCGACCTTCTGAGAGACGTGCAGAAAAAATATAGAACTGTGTAAAAATGAGGCGGGCATGCCCCATGCTCGTTTTTATGTAACTCTGAAAAAAGGTGACAAAAGTGTTGGTGTAGACAACTGCAGTGCCCTCGGGGGCGGTAATGGTAAAGGCAGAAGAGAATTCTACAAAGGAACATACTTTGAATAATAGGCAATGATCGCGGTAATAAGCAGCGACGATGATGTGGGCATTGATGGCCCTACCACGTTCAGAGGTCTTCGGCAAATGACAAAAATAACTGCAATAGTCGCAAAGTAAGACCCACCATAACATGAGAAAGTGTTGGCGTCGAATGTTATGGGGGCCAACGACAGCAGGGAGCAATGGTGTTTCACCCTGTGCCGTCCGATATCTCTCATTAAGATAGAGAATGAGAATCAAGATATCGTCGCCCTTCTGGAAAAGTGTGCTGATGTCGACAAAAGGGAAACGCGACTCCGAGAAGCAAAGGGCTCCGTGGAATCTACTAAGATGAGGAAGTGGCAGAGGTACATGGATGAAGTCAAGAAGTGGGAAGACTCAAGACTGCCCTTGGTTGGAGGATGTATGAGAGAAACAGTGGCCGCAACCGTGTAACAAGGTCGAGTGTCAGGGGGATGAAAAGACCGGTGATAAGTTGTGCCAGAGGCGGGACAAGGTGAACAAATTCAAAGGGTAGAGGTAACTGACCTGTGGAGTACTCTGAAGATATGGATGATGCCAACAAGGGTATATGATAAGTAATGCTCCAACCAAGGGTGACATGGGTTGCGTGTGGCCAAAAGAAAGCAAGTCGCGAATGGTGATGACAAAAAATGTAATGACTGAAAATAAAGGTGTTTGTACAATAAATAATGAATAATGAATAATTTTGGGGAGAAATGTACAAATACAGAAACGGGTGCCCCAGTGTGGGTAGAATTGTCTTGGGAAACTGATGAAGGGTGGGGGCCCCATTGGTGAGTTTCTGTATGAGGTAGGTGAAATGAGGGTAGGTTCCCAGATGGGCAAACTGAGTGTGGATGAAATGAAGGGCTCATGATCCTGCGGAGGTGTAGGTAAAAAATAGAACCATAAAGCGATAACCCGGGAGTCCATGTGGGAAAGCTAGCAAAAATGAAGAGAAAGAGTATGTGGCCGATTCACGACATGATGAAAGACTATCAGGACTCCCATCCCTAAAGGGTAATGGAAAACAACATGAGTGTCAAACGTGCCAAAGGGTGCTAGGAATGGGACAACTCATGTGGGTGAGAATGCTACCGGGTTACAGTACCGAAGATGCAAATGGAGGTGTGGGTACTGCAGAACCGGGAATGAGGATCCTAAAGGCTAATATCAGAGGGCGTGACTGGAAATGTAGATGCAATACAGTGGGATAGACTACATGCCAGTGCTGAATATATACCTGAAGGGATGATGTCGATGACCGATGAGAAAGTACCTGCACACATAACAACCAAATACCCAAAGTGAACAATATCTGAAGAGAATCAAAGATATGAGCTTGTATTTGACAAATGTGACTATGCGCGTGCGTACCTAACCATGATATGAAAAAAAGGTGCCCCGGGGGCTCATGATGAAAAGCGACCCAGGGACTACTGAAACGTAGGTGACAGGATGCTGATCCCGTGGATGAAGACGGGTCGAAAAATGGACGCCGTGGGCTCCCGGAATGGTGAGTGGAAGCTTGGCAAAAGGCCTATATATAGTTGTAGGGCCCACATTGCCACCTCATTTGTACCTACTGCTACAGTGACTGGATGAGCAGATTCAGAGGAGATTTGGTGATTCAGGGAGCACGAGGTATCCGATCGACGATGTGTGAGTTGCAGGTTAGTGGTTTGATCATCCTGCATAGAAATAGGTTTCCAATTTTTGGGCAGGGTAGGTACGGGGGGTCGTACAAGGGTTTTGAGGGGTTTTTTCATAGGATGTGGGCCTGCATGCGCAGGCGATTCAGTGGGAGGTGCGCATATGTGCGCGCCTGTCCACTAAATACACGTGCATTGATGCGTGTGGGGGAGAATTTAAGGCGCGCCTGTGAGGTGGACAGGCGCGCACTACTGCGCGCCTGTGGGGTGAACAGGCGCATACCAAAGCGCGCCTGTGGGGTTGATAGGTGTGCCCTAGCGCGTGCCTGTATGGTGAATAGGCACGTTCACGAGCGCGCCTGTGGGAAAAAATAGGCGCGCATATGTGTGCGCCTGTAGAGTGAACAGGTGCGCATGTGTGCACGCCTGGGGGTGGTAAAACCGTGCCTAAGAGGCAAGGTGTAAGGGTAAAATGGGAGGCTTTTTGATGCATTGGATGGTTGCATTAGCTGATATAAGATTCTGTGTTGTGTGCAGGTGGCTAGCCGTGATCATGGATGTGCGGTGGCATGAGCGAGATTGGTCACAGTTGTGAGATGCTGTGGCCAATGCATGTCCTGCAGTTCGAGCGGCTTTAGCAACTAGTGGGTTGCTAAAGTTCTTTGAGTGCCCGTTGATACGGGCACAGGAGTACTTACTCCAGTTTCTGCTCCAAATGTGGAGCCCAGATTTGCACTGCTTCCTCGTTCGAGGAGAGAAGATCCCCTTCACTGTGGTGGAGGATATATATTTCTTGACTAGGCTCCCCTTCCGGGGAACACCGTTGCCGGCAGAGCCTGTGCTGCCGAGGGATACACACTTGGCTGATGTCGCCCGACGATATTGCTCAGGCGAGAACTACATGTCGGGGAATGTAGTGAGTGTGAGCGATCTAGATGCCTTGTTACATCGTTGCATAGTGGCGATGATTATTCGGGTGTATGGGTCACTGGCGACCCAACGGATCAGTGGTGGCCAACTGCTGGTGATGGAGAGAGTGGTGGTGGGCCGTGAGCAGTTCACCTGGGGTTTGACACTGCATGCGTGGATGATCGCGCAGCTGGACCATTGTCGATCCACAGGTACCGGGGAGTTCGCGTTTGGCTTGATCCTGGTAGCCCATTTCTTGGAGAGGGTGTCGATGCTGCACCCACGGGTTCTTCTAGAGGCACCTGGGGCGCGAGAGCCTCGATTGAGGTGGTGGTCTGCAGTTCTGGTTCGCCACGGTGGTGGCGAAGGCGGGCATTATTTTACTGCGCAGGTGGCACAGATATGGCGGCAGATGCCGCAGGTCATGCTTCAGTACCCCTATGCTGGGGTTGACTTCCGGGGGGACCCGGACATGGTGTTGCCTCCTGGGGAGGTGTTTGACCATCGAGGTATGTTGTGTATTTGTATATGTTTTGATTTATGTTTTGATTTTGATATACTAGTTTATATTTATGATGATAGATACTGATATGATCGTGTGTTGGTTGTTTTGTGCATGTGCAGATTTGGCACCTCGCGGGCGTGAGGTGGAGTTCCAGAGAGCACCGGCTCAGCGAGAGCTGGAGAGACCTCCACATGGAGAGAGGTGGCGACGAGATGAGGCTGTTGGGCGACCTGCAGAGCCCGAGAGGGCAGCGAGGAGACGTTGATTCAACGATCCTGGTGCAGGGCCGTCACATGCTCCTCCGGCGACAGCCGAAGTAGATTTGGATGATATATGCCGTCGTTTTGAGATGGTGTTACAGAACGTGCCTGAGGGCATGTGGATCCGTATCCAGGACGAGGGGTTCCTGGAGCAGTGTATAGGGTTACCGCCACCATGGCAGGGTATTGTGCGACGAGAAGCTGTGCTCGCCGCGATGACTAGTGGACGCCTGCCGCCGGGGGAGGGGGGTCCTGTGGATGCTCCCCCACCACCACCTGGGGCAGGTGGGGGTGGGCCACCACCTCCTCCTGAGGGAGGAGAAGGTGGGGGTGCGATAGAGGCACCATGAGTGATGTATCATGTATATCTTTTTGATCGTATATAGGCTGGTGAGACGATTTTGTACCGAGGTGTGGCACTGGCCTGCGGGCATATGTATTTTTTGTATGTAAACATTCGGATGGCCTGAGAGGCCGCGATATATATATATGAGTATACATCTTTTTGAGATCCAAATGTTGTGTACATGTGTTTTTTTTTTGATAATGATGATGATGTCTATCTTATCTATATGCTGTGACAGGATGTATGAGATGTTTTTATGTATGTGTAGCTTGATTTGATATATGCCAATCTAACACCATGTTAGCTATTTCATCTGTTGTTTGATTCAATTTTCTTGGAATATGTGTAAATGTAATGGAATCAAAATGTCGAGATAACAGTCTAACCTGCAGGTATTTGCGAAAGAGGCACGGATCGCGTACACAGTATACATTGTTGAGCTGGAGCACGACTAGTTGAGAGTCGAGGAAGACGCTAAGGTGACGAATATGATGGTGCTGGGTGTCGGTCAAGAGGCCAATGACAGCAGTGTATTCGGCTTGGTTGTTGGTTGCTGGTCCCAAATAGATGCCACTGGAATGTAGCATTTCATGTGAGGAAGTATATAAAGCCCAAGCCGCCGAAGCGAGATTTTGTGTCCAACGGTTGGCACCGTCAGCGTAACCAATGTGGTAGGCTGGTGAAGGAAGCATCTGTCAATAGCACAAAGGATAGTTTAGACGAGAGGGGTGAGAAAAAAAGATTAAAAACACTAAACAAGAAAAAGTAACCTAAAGTAGCATGACTACTTCTAAGCATAAAATTTCTTGAGGTATAACCCATTGACGGGTTCCTTGAGTGAGAGGCCTTCGAGGGAGGCCAGGATGTAGGCGCCT
>ML778170.1:487209-500314 GCA_009831015.1 Picea engelmannii | reverse complement strand
CCAATGTGTTATCGTTAAAGAATGAGTCCTTAACAATCTTAGCAGCATAACGATGCCTGAAATTCCTTGCGAAAACAATGTATCTTCACGGCTTTTTATAGCAGATCCTCGGGCGATTATGTAACCTCTTCAAAGTGTGAAAATGGGCCCTTTAGGGCTTCCTTAGGTCATTAACCCACCTACCCTGCGGATTCGGCTCGGATTTGGGAGTCAAATCAGATTGGGAGCCGGTCCGTAAGCAGTTGGGAGGCCGACCGATTCAATAAATGCGTCGTTTTAGCAGGTGCGTGGGTTTTTGCGCTGACAGTCGTGCGTCGTGCGTGCATAATACATTTTTTGTCTTGCGCATGTGCACGCGCACCAAACTACTGTAAAGCGCCCTTCAATTTTTGGTTACTTTGTATAGTTTTTGACCCTTCTGGAATGCTATGAAATTAATTCAGTGCCATGAATGAGTTCATTGCTGTTTTGACGATGCGGAGTTCTTGTCGCAATGTGCGGATGAAATTTTGGTGATAACAGTTGGTGTGGAAGGTTGATAAGGGGAACTTCGTTCGTCAGAGGAATCTCCTCTAGGAGAGGAAGGAGATGATGGAAGTGGTGAAGGAGGTATCCCAGATCCTTCTACAGCAGGATTTAGGATTGGATCTGTAGGATTCACAGTGAGGTTCGTGCCTCCGAGTTGTTCTCTGATATCAGAGAATTCCAAAGGTTGGTCCAACAGACGATTAGGTTGCCTCAAATGGGCTAAGGCACTATGAGTTCTTATAAGATATTGACGGACAATCTCTTGTATGTCACCACCTATAGGGTTAGGGGTTGTTGGCTCAACTGTGATCCGTGGATCGTCGGTTGATTTGGTTACTATTTGAAGGGGAATATTATCGTTCAAATGGATTCTAGTCACTATAGGTGAGTGATTAGGTGGTGGAGGAGTCTTGCGACCGCCTCGTGCCATTAATTAATTTCAGGCCCTCCTTCTAGCGCCATTTGTTGACGGGCAAAATTGACCGTCCATCAACTAGGAGAGTGGAACCGGTCTGGGGTTGTCTAATAACCCAAGACGTTTGGGATGAACCACCCTGATGGGTTTAGCGGCTCCATTAGCTGATATAAGTCCTAAGAAAACAAAAATAAAACTAATCTAAAATAACTAATCTAACTAAAAATAACAATTGAAACAAACTAATAAACTAATCTAACTAAAATTAACTATTAAAACAAACTAAACAAATCTAACTATTCTATATATACAATCTACTATCTAATACTATGCTAACTCTAAGAAATTAAATATCTAACTACTAACAGAAATAAATCTTATTCACAAAATGTACAATATTAACAATTTACAGATTTGAATGAAAACCTGAAAAACTCATTTGCATTCTGTCCTAAGACAGCGAGAGCTATTATTTTTTTTTGATTTTACGATTTTATGAAAAAAGAAATAAAGTAAAAACTATCTAAAACTAAACAACTAATATACTAACTCTAACCACAAATCTAAACTGCACATATATCTAACTAAACTACTTAAATTATACTAACAAACTAACTATCAAATAAATGACAAACTAACCTGAAGAAAAGCTCCAGGTTTGTCCTGTGTATGATGATTGTTTCAGCTGATCAGAGGGAGGAAACCCGCACCGAATTATCCAGGAGATTCTCGTAAACAAAAAGCTGTAGTGCTCTTCAAATATGATTATAGGAGAAACAAGACATAAAAATTACAACAATCTTATGATTTATAAATCTTCACAGTTAGATAAACCTGTATGCAAAGATCTATACAAAATGATTCAATTAACGAAGAAGAGAAATCTGTGATTCATTAACTGAAACAAAGTAACTGTTGTACTTTTTAAATAATGGAAGAGATCATATATGGATAACACATTAATCAAATCATATCATCCTGCAAAAGATTATGATAGCTAAAGTAGTCTATAATCAACTGCAAAGTGACATGCATAAACTTGAAACAAAAGATTGATATTATGAAAGCGAAAGCTGTAAAAAAACATCAATTTTCGTCTCAGTTTGTATCAGAAATCCATAGCCTGGTTCTTCCACAAGTGAGGATGCTCCTTATTACAAAAAATAATAAGTATTTAAAGACCTTCCACAGGGTAAAACATCCCTGTGGAAGTTATCAAAACTGTTTACAGAAAATCTGGGAAAATATCCCAAGTTTCTATCTCTAAAACTAAGAACCTAAAATAAAAATGTATCACACAAATATCTCCTAGAATGCCACAACATGCCCAATGCAATTCGAATGTACCTGAAAGAGGTAAAAAAAAACAAGTTAGGAAGATATTTTGCTGATGAAATTGATAAAAATCTAATTCTAAAGACTAGCTACAGAATCTTGTGATTCTGTAGCTGGTCTAAATCAGACACAGAATCAACATTAAAATCAATTCAAATCTTTAAAGAATTAAAATTAACAAGTATCTGATAGCTATTTGAAAGAGAAACGAATCATTCAAATTGAAATTGTTATACTAATTTGAAATCAAACAAGACTAAGATCAATCAAATGACTACAAAGATGCGTGTACTCTGTTTCATTTGTTGTCACAAAATCGGGTAAACGGAATCATGTTGGATAACCGACAGTAATGAAATCGATTCATAACCAATTGAAATCGATACAGTTAAACAAATCATAGGCAATCGTTTATGCTTCCTTATCCATCAACAGGAAACACGATCAAATCCATACGAAAACAGCAAGATCATTTTCAAATCGATATAACTGTATTAACATAAACAAACGATCCATGCCATTAGCGAATCAAATCAAAACTGATGTGTAAATTATCACAAACAAAATCATAATGAAATCAATCAATTGATAACAGGATCTGTAAGAGTTGTCCAATCGTTTATTATTGCTAATTGGGGGCGGACGAAATCAATTGACTTTCAACGAAATTATTACTAGAACTCATTTCAAAATGAACTATTAACCGAATTTCATCATACGAATTCAACATAGGTAACATAGGTTGATCTGAGTTAACAAAATCGTTTTGAAAATTAAAATCAACAGAGCAGCATCAAGTCTATTTTCGATACGCATCCAACTCATAAAACACTCATGCTAACTAAAAAATGCAACAATCCAATCAAAACAAGAGAGAATCGAACAGTTGGAGTTTGACATAGTCGCTATGAATCAAAATAGTTCCATGATTTCGGCGAAGATATCTTTTGCACAGGATAAATGAGAATATCATTTTCATACAAAACAAAGTCGTTCTTTCCAAATCGGAGTCGAATAGAGTTGTATTCCTGATTTAGAATATTACATCTCATAGCTTATTAATCAAACTCACGAAATCGTTCCAAAATCACACCATAGAATCAGAGCCGATATAATCCAACCATAACGAAATCATACCAAATCAAACATGGTCGTGCTCTAATTTTAGCATGAAAATCTCCTGTACAGGTTAGATACAAACAAAATCCAAGCGAAAGCACACTTCATTGATCTAACAGAACTTTCCTCAACGAATTACACCCAGTCAAAACCAATCAATTGCTAAACTGGGCGTGACCAAATCGTGTAACAAAATCATAACCATATTCAACTTTATAACTGTTTCAATAATCAAACCATGTCAAAGTCATTTTGAATAGTAAATAGACTTATCAAAACTCAGAAACCAATTCATTATATTAATCTAGCAATTCGCAAAACAAAAATGATATCGAAATTCATACCTGGATGATGAGTAGACAACTTGGTCATAACATTTTGGAATTGACGACGGCTGTAGCCAATTCGACATTCCTAAAAATGATGGAACCAGTGGTTTTCTTCTTCTTATCATTAGATCGAAGCTTGTCCCTTTCACTAGTCAACACTGTAACTTGGTTTTCCAACGCTTTGATTTTCGATTGAAGTAAGGGAACGTATGTATAGTATCGTTCCAACCACACATTACACTGGTTGCATGACGACTGCCCGACAGTCAAGGGTTTGGGAGAATCACCGAGGGTTTCATTAGGTAGCTTGATCCCTGGATAACTGGGATTGTTCCTTAGACACGGGGGCAAATTAGAAATGAAATCATAGGGTGGCTTGGAGCATAAACCTTGGGAGTAAGGGTACTCACTAACTAGGAAGCGTTTGATGTCAGAGTCCGAGTCTTCACTGAGGACTATGGGCTTCTGCTCAGCACTAGGTTTAGGTTTATTCCTATCCAGTCTCGAGATAAGTCGAGCATTCTTTTTACCTTTGCCGTCGACAGTAGGGTTTCCCTTGACCTTTTTTCTCACAGGCTTTTTAACAGCTTCTGTCTTGTCTATTGCGATGTCGGGTAGATTGATATCAGGGTTGGACGAGGGTTTAGGAGAGGGTAGAAGGGCATGGAAAGGCACGGGTGGCCCGACCTTAGTCACACTAACCATGGGCTTGTCAATTTGGACAGGCTCTGTATCAACAAAACCATTTCGAGAGATAAAACCTTGCCAACTATCACCGTGGAGATTTAAGTGATGAACAACGATGAGTCTGATTAGGCCATGGTTGAGCAAGCTACTATCGACCTTTTCTCTTTTAAACCTCTTAGCCATTTTATAAAGACTTTGCTGGAAATAAAAATGCATATTCAATGGATAACCCATAAAAATCATTAACAGTCGAAGGTGATAAAGAAAAACCAGTCCATATCGACCCTCACAGGTCACGAATTGTTTAACCACCATCAAAATATCATGCCATCTTGGTTTAAGCATGGAAATAAGCATACCTCTGTCATAGTATGTGACCTTCTGCGAGAGGAACAACAAAAGCCATGGCACCTCCTCCACTTTAGATTTTTTAAGCCATTGTTGGCCCGTGGACGGTAACCCTGTGGCAGAGCTAATGAATTCCTCATTCAGCTCAAGCTGAATGTTGCCTACTTTGGCCCTACACCCATCAAAAGTCAGGGCGAACTGCTATGCAACAAATAGATTAAAACCCTCAAACCACTGTACAAACGTGAGCCAACCACTATCCTCTAAGTCTTTCGGGGTGTTATCGAACAGTAGCAAGGCTTGACTACCATTCGGCTCAATTCACATCACTGGTGCCATAAACAGGGTTCACGGTAAGTGATGTGAATGAGCCAGGGTTTGAACACAACACACAGGAGCAGAACGCTCGAAGGATTACCGAGGCTAGCAAAGGTGAAACAGTGATAAGGGGAGGCATTAATGACATCGTGCGAAGGTGGTGGAGCTATTTGTTGGCCATGCAGAAAATTCATTACCATTGGTACAACCGTCGATGCTTTCAACTATCCAAATCAAAATGCATAAGTGTTACAACTATGCCATTTCAATCAATCAAAACCTTTGGTTAGTGGATAAACCATTCGCGCAAGCAATAGTTATAGTCTCAAAACCAAACAAATAAATTGAAATCAATGCCAATGTTTTGACTAGGTGACATGCGTTGCATAGAACGATTCAGACCAAGAGTTTAATGAATGTGCCAATGCGTTTTATGTATACCAATGTGCCAAGTGGATTGATCAAATAACATGTAAACACAATCCCCAATGTATCACAAACTCAATGAAACAAAATCACACAATCAATCCAAGAATGTCAAATGAGTACAGATCAAAAGGTCTAGCCAACTGTATAATGATAAGTAAAATGTAAGCGCAACAGGCATATCGAAAAGAATGATAATGACAATTCAATAATGATTTTAATGCAACTTCTAAAGACCAAGTTTTCACGCTTACAGTCGTGAAAATTGAAACGAAGGCAAGTGTGCAGATGTCGCAAAAATAAAAGTGTCGTTTATTTGAGAATTGCGATGAAAAATTAAGGTTTGCAAAACACTGGTGTAGGCAGCTTATAAGACAGTGGAAAAATGTGAATGGGCTGCCAACAGTATGTAATATGCTTAGTTCTTGATCTTCCAAATCTAATCTGTCTTGTGGTGGCTAAGTGCTGAAATACTTAGATCTAAGTAAATACTGCGATGCTCTGTGCTTTCTGCGAAGTGTAATAAGGAATATATATTAAGGAATAACTGATGCTAAGTGCACTATAAGCAATATAATCATAGATCTGTGTCCCAACTAAGGTTGCATACACCTGAGTCTTGCAACCACCCCTGCCTCTACCTCAGGTGAGACTTCATCTGCTTCGCAGGTGTTGCCGAAAGGGCTGGTAGTGAGGGTTTTGTTGGTGCGTTGTTGTAGCGTTGAACCTTGGATCTTCCCCTTGTGCCAATAGAATGATAGCCCCATTTTTCATGAATTTTGAAAATACATATGATTTATCACCCAAAATTTCTTACATCACCACACTTTGAAACTTTACCCAAACACCAAAGTGTAAACCGACCACCAATAACAAAATCTGATTAGTTGTTGATATCCTTGTTATCCAAATACCTACACCAAAGGAGGAACCATCAAGGCCTATTTTCAAAGACATCGAGGCCATCATAGGTGCTCAAACACCTTTCCTGAGATGGGGGTAGGTGTATAAAAGGATTCATACTTGTTACCCACCTGGTCTAGGGGTAACTAAGGAGATCATGTCTCAAGGCCCACATGTAGAAGACATGGAGTGTTGAGTGTCAGATTGACCAACAGTTCTCACAGGGTCCCTCCACTCATCACTGGAAATAGAGAAACATCCACTACACTGGCTTGGCCCTAGAGGACAATAGGTCTTGTTTCATGAGGTAAAAATTCCAACCTCATGGTAAGTGTCACTTTAATAATTGGAGCATTTGAGCATGTTGCAAATAATCCTTTCTTGATTATGGAACGTTTTCTTGGAAATTATACCTTTTGCCTAATTTCACCTTTGTGGTTGTCATTCTATCCCAGTAAGTTGGTCACCCTCGGGGAAAGGGTGCTACTGGGGGGTTTCTTGAAGGGTAATTGTACCATTCCCATCCATACTTACAAACTTCCATCCTTCTTCCCCTCCATTTCCTCATATTTTGGGTTTTCAGGTCCATTGACCTAAGATGAGATTGTACCTTATTTCATGGGAAGAAGGTGCTAAAGGCTCAGAGTTGTTGTAGCTAGAAAAAGATAAAATCCAATCACTATCCTTCTAGATGCTCGTCCTAAGGTCCTGCGAGAAATATAATGATTCTCCATAAAAATCAAGGACCTTCTAACACATAATTAATGAATGTACCACTTGTTGAGGAAATTCATTTTGTAGTGTCTTTTACTTTACATTGCATATGGCACTCTTTGTGTTTCCATCTTTAAGTGGCATTGCGATACTCCTTAATTTCCATTGCACATAGTACTCAATGTTTAGACTATAATAACTTAAATGGAAAGGGCTTGGAAAAAGGTTGCATTGTAAATGAATGTGCACCACACCCTCTACAAAGGAACTCATAAATGAGACAATATGAACCCTTGTATGTCAAGAACCCATGCCTAGAATTATTTCCCAAAATATACCTCATACTCACTACATGACTTAGATATGTTCTTCTTGGGAAACATTCATTGACATGGGGATTGGCCTACCCAATAGGGCTCTTTGACACTGCTCCCATACTTAAATTTGGAAAAGTTTATAAGGTCTTTGAGCATTTGTTTAAATGAAAAGTGGGGTTTGATGAACATGTTCGAGTAGTTCTCTTATTATATGTGGCTTACTTGGAATGATTCATGTGAATTTTGGACCCTTGGAGGATGTACTTATTTTCCTTTGAAAGACCCATCATGGTGGAAAGTTATTCATGAAGGAACTGTACCATTTGAACCTTCATAGGGGCTTGGGATCTCATGAGATGGATGCTATATCCCATGTTTGGGGCATCATTGATCATGAGAATTGCACATGGAAGATATAGGATGTTTCATTTGGAGGCATATTGGAATCACTGGAGGATGAGGCTCCACCCTTATCCACTTGGATGTTGGCCTTCAGAGGCCTAGGGCATCACTGACTAAGCCTTTGACATCACCTTGAAATAGGGTTTGATGTATCACATGGTGGTTGGACATGAGGAGGCCATGGCATGACACTTTGGCATATGAGATCATGATACATGGCCTTTGGAGGCCCAACGTTTTCCTCCCTCATGCTTGACGTTGTACTATGAGGGCTTACATCACCCTTCTAGGGTTGTATTCAATAAATTGTAATTTTGCAAATGTAAAAGACAAATTGAAGGGGTCTTCCCTCTTATATTTGGTTTTTGATATTTTTAAGTGGACAAATAGGTCAAGGTAGCTACATATAAATAAAGATCCTTGAGATTTCATTTTATCATCACATTCCTCTCCATTGTGAGAGCACTAAGTCCAGAATTTTTGCCTTGTTCTTGGTTATCTCTCTCTTCTAAAAGTGCACCTTGCTTGGAAAGTCAAGTTATGGATGTTGTTTTCTGATTTTTTGGATGGTGTTGCTACAGTTCGGGTTTTTTCTTGCATATCTTGGTGAAGTAAGTAAATTTCTGCAATTTTGTCTCATGCTATTGAATGTTTCATGGTGAATATTTAGTTGTTCATATTGAAGATTTTTCTTGGAAAAACCATAAGAGAGGAGCATAAGTTCTTACTCCTCTCACAAGATTAATTCTATCCAAATTTTGTGAATGAAATCCTACCCAGGGTTAGAATATTAAAGCCCTAAAGTGCTATCACTTTAGGAATTTAGCCCTAGACTCTTGATTGTGACCTAGTTTAAGTAATTAAGAAGGGAGAAAATGTTTCTAGAGACCAAAATTTCTTGCACTCTAGCAAAACCCTTCTCCTTAAGGATTAAACCCTAAGGCCCTATTGTGCCAACACCTTAGATTTTAAGCCCTACCTCTTAACCTTTTCTAGTTTCATCTCCAAGTTAATTGCATTTGTTATTGTAAAGACTCCATATCTATAAGGCACTAATATTTAAATCTCTCTTGTGGTGAAAGTGATAAAAAAAACTCTCAATTTTCATTTTCTCAAGTCTCCTACTAGCTTTACTAACACTAACTAATGCTAATTCACTTGTAAGCTTGTTGTTGTTGCAAATGTTTGCTACAATTGCCTGATAACACTTAAAATTGTTCCATACATTGATATAATGGTGGTATTACATGCTCATAAATTGCTTTGAAGAATTGGATATTAATCTATTGGATATATGCTAAGTTTTCCTTGTCCATTCATGCATTTCTGATATGTTTTATTTGTTGTTGTTACAAACTTGTACTTGTTTTTATAAACTGTTGTACTACTGCAATTTTGTATCAGCCATAGAAAATTCTCAGTGTCTAGTGTCTAACGAGGTTATAATCACATATTTGTACTTGGAAATAATAATATAAGTGCTATAAAGTGTTCTTGTTCTGGGTAGGTACTCAAACATCCTTTTACCTTATCCATTTCACATACCTGGACTCATCATTAGGTGATCAAGAGAGGGGATGACAGACTTGGCTAACAAACTTTCTACCTTGATCCCTTGAGGTCAACGACGAATATCCTCTTGTGGTGGACCTCCTCTATCACTAAAATGAGGGGATTTATTACTAAGGTGACAGTGGTAGAATTTCTTGTAGTTACACAAGGTTTGGGGTACTTGTGATGGACTTTGCACAAGTATAATGTTGGACAACTGAGAGGGGGGGGGGTGTGAATCAGTTGTTATTGTGCTTAAACAATTATGCCCATTTTTAAACTCTTTACAGAACACTCAATGACGATCACAATAAAGAAGGGAAGTAAGCAATAGAATATTCAACATCATTCACACACATGAAATATACAGAGACAGATATTTCTTGAGGAAACCCATAAAGGGAAAAACCTCTTCTTCTTGATATGATAAGTAATATTTAATTTCTGTACATTATCATTCTTATGAGCTCCAACCTCTATTTTACAAGCAACAACTTTCTGAGAGCACCAACTCTCTAGTTTTTCTAGCACGCACTAGAAGGAAGAACCAACTCCTTAAGTGTTCCAACACTAACTGGATGGAAGAACCAACTTCCAGTCACACAGACACCAACCTGTATAACAAAGAATGATAGTTCTCCCTTGCACCACCCTGCCACCCTGGTTTTTCTGGATGCATCCAGATGGAATCTACAACTCCTTGTTTTCAAGAACCCACTTGAAACTCTGAGGACAACAGTCCTCCCTAGCACCTCCCTACTACCTTGATTATAAAAACTTCGTTACTAAAACTTATTATAGTGATACAGTGTTTATCTATAGCTTACCAGTCTCATCACTATTTTGCTGCACTGCTATGCTCTGCCTGCATCAGTGTCTTCTTGCTTGCATTCTTATTCGAGCTTTCTTTTCTTCTTCTCTGTCTCTGCATGCACACCTCGGCTTCCTCTTTCTCTCTCAGATATGCATTTATATTATATGCACTATGCATCTTCTATGAATTTTAGTTGTTGCACACAACCTGCTTTTCCTCACATGAATAACTCTCAACAGAGGCAACCTCTGCATCTCTGTTCTGCGCATATTTATCATACCAAGTACTTTTCTAGATCATCCATGAAACCCATCGTCTTCTTTGGTGGTTACTCTGAGACTGTTCGTCATCATTGGCTTATCCTGTGATTCTTTTCCTTCTCTGGCAGTGCAACTCTTCGTATTCTCTATCACAGCCAAGATTTCTCCTCTCTGTTGCAGTTACAGACTTCGACACTTTTCCATCTATCAATTTTCTCTCCGATCAGTGTTCATTCCACTGATATTTACCTCGATACTCTTCAGCTTCTCTGGTGATCACCCTGAAGCCTCTTCGAATTCTCTAGCAGAAACCATCAGTGGTTTCTAGTAGTTACACCGAGAACCTCCGTGCACTTATGCCTTTGGCACCTTTCCTCTTTTGAGAAATATATACAGTGGGATTTTAGATTTTCTGGTTAATACCCTTCCTTTCACATGACCATCGGTAGTGACCGTATGCCTAACCAATAGTCATTTCGTGATTTCACATTTCGGGTGATCAACTGTGACTCACCTTGGTTTTCTCAATTCTTGAAACTCTGAAATGGATCCTAGCACTGCTAGATACTTCCTTAACCTTCTCTGATGTGACCATGGCTATGTCCACGAGCCAAGTGTTTGAGAGCTTCGTGTTTCGTGACTTCGTGGGCCTTTGTTGTGCCTGATCAATGATCCACGATCCTTGGTGATCCAACGGTCCTGATCTTCCTTTCTGACTTGATACTTCATTCTTTGTTGTGACAGATCAACAGTCGAGAACCCTTTGTGATCCAATGACCTAGATCTTCCTTCACGACTCTAGAATTCGTTCTTTGTTGTGAAAGATCAATGGTCCAGAAATCTTTGTGATCTGACGACCTAGATCTTTTTGCGATTTCACATTTCGCGACCTCCTGCTGTGAGTTGCCTCCAAACTCACGATACAAGAAACTACGAAATGACTTCATATCAGATCAACAATCCAGATCTTTCCCTTTGATCGATGGTTGTGATCAAATCGTGATTTCCTGCTGTGAGTTGCCTTGAATCTCTCAACTCACGAAAATCCAAAATGCTTCATATCAGATCAATGGTTGAGATTTCTCGGTGATCCAACGACTATCCTTCACCCCTGGACTTCATCCTTCAGGACTTTGGGGGAGTGTTGATGGTAAAACTCCTGAAGAAAAACTCTTGGGGTGACGTAACTCTTGTTTCACTCGATGACGTGTCATGAACTGAGCCGTTGCCATGTGTTACTCGAATTTGCGATTTCCATGTATTTGAAATGATGAATCAACTTGACACTTGTCATTTTTTGATCATGCCATGTGTCCTTGCTGATGTAGTCTGCCACCTGTCCTTGCTGACGTGGTCAACCACGATCTAATGGTCATATATCTCCAGCTAGCTAACGACTGAGATCAAATTGCGATTTTGTGTTTCACGACTTCGTGAGTTCCTGTAACTCTGCCTTTGACTTTTCCAGTTCGTGAGTCAGCGAAATGCTGATATCTCACCATGTGTCCTACCTCAATGGACGACCAGGATTCCTTCACATCTTTGGAGTGTTGACTGACTCCTGGGCTTATCCTTCTTGCATCTTTTATGAATCTAGCGGCGTACGACTATCGACATTTCTCCCTCCAAGTATTCCTGTGGTCTATCTAAGTTCCTGAGAATGCCATCACTGCTAAGATTTGGCAACAAGTTAACCTCAGTCCTGGCACACACTTGCGCTCTGTGTGCAACTCCGCACTATTCTTTTTGAGCTTCTCGAGCTTGCTCTTTTGTGTCTTCACTACTGTTCTTTCCATGCACACTCTTCCTGTAAACATGCCAACATCTGTTGTTCTTGCCATCAATGACAAGCACATTATGCCTGTAAACATGCCAACAATCTCCCCCTTTGGCATTGATGGCAACCCTGAACGACTGTACTATTCATATTAAACCTCCAACTGTAGTATCCACACCTTTTCTCCCCATTTGACATCAATGTCAAAGAAAGCATGCTCCCCCTGAGCGATTGCAGTATTCTTTGGAGCTATCAAATATTCAACCAACACATACTCCCCCTCACAGGATGGACTCTCTTAGGTTGATAAGGGGGTCACACCCAACTTCTGCCGTAGATACTCAAACTGAGCTTGTGCAAGTAGTTTAGTGAAGATATCAACAATCTGATCTTTGGATGGAATATAATGCACAAAAACCACAGAGTTGGTTACCTGTTCCGTCAAGAAGTGATACTTGATAGGTATATGCTTGGTCTTGGAGTGAAATACATGATTCTTTGATACACTAATTGCTCTGGTATTATCACAATGAATTGGGATCGGTACAATATATTTTACCTCCAGGTCTGCAATTGTCTGAATCATCCACAATACTTGGGTACAACAAGTGGAAACTGCAATGTATTCAGCTTCTGTAGTTGATAAGGAAATGGAACCTTTCTTCTTGCTCAACCATGATATAAGGGAATCTCCTAAGAATAATGCACCTCGACTCGTGATTTTTGTAAGTTTTAAACCTGCGAAGTAAAGCAATGCATATATATTCTTAAGCAATACAGAAATTAATCAATGGCTCATACACAGAATACACAGAGATCTTTACCGGAAACCCTCAACCGGGAAAACCTTTCTTTTTCATTA
>ML778170.1:470446-482672 GCA_009831015.1 Picea engelmannii | reverse complement strand
ACCATTCTCCATACAATATATACAATGTTTTTAGGTATTCCGTAGATACCAAAACCCTAATCCCTTAATCCGGGATTAATTTACAAATCAGCTAAAAATAGCAAAAACCGCCCAAAAAAAAAAATTTCGGGGCGTTGCCCCGAACCCCTCGGCCCCGGGCTACGCCCAGTGCCGAACGCTCCGCGTAACCAAGGGGGGGCATACCTGCCCCCCCCTGGGACCCCCCTAGGAAAGCGCCCGACGCACAAGTGAAGGGATCGTTAGACGCAGTCGTCGTATCTGACGCACCCACACACACACACATGCAAATAATATAACACATACCCAACAGTTTTCCTTTCATCCACGTAGTTAGCCCAATCAACATCTGAATAGACTGAGAGTTGAAAATTCTGATTCCTAGGATACCATAGGACATAGTCCATTGTTCCTTTCAAGTATCTGAATATTATTTTAACAACTAACAAATGACTCTGTTTAGGTGCGGCCTGATACCTTCCTACGATTCCAACAACATGCATTATTTCTGGACTAGATGCTATTATGTACAATAGGATGCCTATCATAGACCTATATGAACTCTGATCAACATCAAGTGAGTCATCATCCTTTCTCAACTTACATCCAGTGACCATAGGTGTGCTCATAGGTTTAGAATCTTCCATTTGAAACCTTTTCAACATTTCCCTTAGATATGTTTCTTGAGAAATAAATATTCCTTTAGACCTCTGAGTAATTTGCAGGCTAGGAAAAAAATGACAGTTCCCCTATCATAGACATTTCAAATTCAAACTGCATGGCAGAAGCAACCCATTTTACCAGTGAAGCATTATTACTACCAAAGATGATGTCATCTACATAGACCAACACAACGACCAAATCATTACCCTCTAATTTGATATATAGATTGTTGTCAAATGTTACTCTTTTGAACCCTTTGTCTTGTAGATACGTATCCATTTTGTGATACCAGGCACGAGGAGCTTATTTTAACCCATATAAGGCTTTCTTCAGCTTGCAGACAAAGTCAAGGTTATCTGATAGTTGGAAACCCTCTGGTTTTTCTATATAGACTTCTTCCTTGAGATATCCATTTAGAAAAGATGACTTGACATCCATTTGATAGGATTTAAACTATTTATGACAAGCATAGGCAAGAAACATTCTAATTTCTTCCAATCTTTCTACGGGTGAAAATGTTTCATCAAAGTCCAGTCCTTCTATTTGAGCATATCCTTTGCAGACCAATCTAGCCTTATTTCTTACAATATTTCCTTGCTCATTCATCTTACTTTTGTAGACCCATTTTGATCCTATTACATTTTTATCTGCTGGCCTAGGAACGAGTTCCCAAGTGTCATTCTTTTCAATCTGTTCTAGCTCCTCATTCATTGATTTTAACCAATTTACATCTTTACTGGCCTCATTGAAGTTCTTGGGTTCCACCATGGATATGAAGGCTATATGTGATTTCTCAGTGTTTTTGATTATCCTTCTCTTGGTTTGTACACCTTTGTCTTTCTCACCAATTATCTGACTTGCAGGATGATTCTTTCGAGTAATTCTGGAGGAAGGATTTGATGTAGTCTACTGATTTGAGTCTATCTGAGTGTTGGTGTCTTCATCTAACTTAGAGTCTTCTTTTCCTAATTATTGGACCTGTTCATCTTCAGCTTCAGCTGTGTCTTTTGAAGCAGGCTCATTATTGCTCACCTCTCTTTCTGAGACTCCTTCATCAACCTTTACATCAATGCAATCAACTAATTTATGCAGCCTCTTATTATAAAATTTGTATCATTTATTGTTTGTAGCATATCCTAAGAAGATGCCTTCATCAGCCCTGTCATCATGCTTTCCAAGGTTTTCATTATTATTCTTTATGTAGCACTTACTCCCAAAGACTTTGAAGTGTTTGATTGAAGCATGTCTTCCATACCATAGTTCATAAGGTGTCTTGTCACTATGTGGTCTGAGGTGGGCTTTGTTAAGAACATGGACTATTGTGTGTATTGCTTCTACCCAGTATTTTTGACCAATGTTCTTCTCATTCATCATTGACCTGGCCATTTGCTGTACTGTTCTATTTTGCCTCTCAACTACTCCATTTTGCTGTGGAGTTCCTAGGATCTTGTATTCTCTCTTGATCCCATGTTTATCACATAATTCCTTGAAATAGATTGACATAAATTCTCCTCCTCTGTCTGATCGTAGTGCCTTTAACCTGTTGCCTATTTGATCTCAGTTAAGTCTTTAAATATTTTAAATTTCTCAAATGCTTCAGTTTTTTCTTTAAGGAAACCCAAGTAAGTCTGGAGTAATCATCAATGATCATCATGAAGCAGTTTTCTTTCCCTGTTCTTTCCTATCTTGATGGTCCACATAAATCCATATTAACTAGTTGGAGTGGTTTCTCTATTGAAGTAGATCTCTTGGATTTAAACTGTGTCCTGGTTATCTTTCCTACTTGGCAGGGTTTACACACAGAATCTTGCGGCTTTGATATTCTTGGAAGATCTTTTACTGCCTCAAGATTTTTGAGCTTTATTAAGTGGTCAAATTTTATATGTCCAAGTCTCCTATGCCATAATCAACTCTCATCATGTTTGCTTAGATGACACTGTTCTCTATCTTCTTTCAACACATATACATTATTTTCAGTCCTTATGCCTTTAACCACCACTTGTCCTGAGTTTATAGAATTTATCTTACAATCTTTGGAAGTGAACACCACTTCACATCCTCTGTCACACATCTGACTTACACTGAGCAAGTTATGTTTCAGTCCATCTATAAAAAGGACATCCTGGGATTTTCCTTTTCCATTATTTAAGATCACCATCCCTTTACCCTTGATTTTACCTGGTTCATCATTTCCAAAGGTTACATTTCCTATTTTTCTTTTACTTATAAACAAAAACTTATCCTTGTCTCCAGTCATGTGCTTGGAGCATCCACTGTCTATATACCAAGGGCTCTTTTGTCTTTGAGTTGACAACACTAATCCACACTTGTCACTTTCTTTCTTCTTCCAAACCTTGATATTTTTAGCAGAGGGATTCAAATCTGGTTCATAGTTCCTTAAGCGATAGTCAACAACTTTATGTCCATAATTATGATAGGTATAACATTCTAGTTCAATGAATAAAGGATCATAACGATTGTTATTCTTAACTTGTGTCTTTTTCCCATCCATCACATGATTTGCAGTCTGTGGTTGTTTGTTACTTGGTTGTCTCATTATTTGTTGCGATAGATATATATACCTTGAATGTCTTGATTGCTCATATCTAAATCTTAAAGAACAGCTTACAACTTTGTGACCAAAGTTAGAACAAAAAAAAACAATATCCATAGAAAAATCCTTGGTACCTGGAAAATGGTTGTCTTCTTTGAGAAGATTGATTTCTTCCATGCTGAAGATTTCTTTGAGCAGAGGGTGCATTATATCTTTGTTCTACAAATTCAATTCTGGTATTTTTTCTTTCACTCTTCCTTCATAGTTGATTATCTTCCTTTGTTTTTCCATATTCATTGTTGTCAATGAATGTAGATTTAAAAAACTTGATGGATTCTTTGTTGCTTCTATGGCCACTACTTGATCCTTCTTCATAACCCAAACCAGTTTTCAGATTTGGTTTTTGTTAGTGCTAGAAGTTTCCCCTAGACTACTATAGGGTCAAGCCTAGCACATCTTTAGTTATTGCTATGATTTTATAAATAAGGATGTGTTTGGGTTTTGAAAGAAGGTGGCTTAGGTAAAGTGGAAGAGAAATAATAAAGGAATAAGCCAAAATGCAGACTAGTGAATCACCATTGGGCATGGAGTCAAGTAAACACTCTGTTAGATTGAAGGCCAGTAAACTGCATATAAGAAAAAATACTTATATGATGATGGATAAAAGAATGGAGAATGTGGCAAATAGTAGAACATCCACCAAACAAATATTCTCTCTACAAAATGGATATGACAGGTACTTGAACAAACCACACAAACAACAGGTAGATCACAACAAATCTTGTTGCTCAAGAATCTATTGTTTATGGACAATCATTGATTCTCAATGGCTGTAACTCGTTCAAGCAAGAGGGAAAAACAAAATGGAAAACGAAGAAATCACAATCTGATAACACAACTCATAGGGATGTTCAATGTCAGAATGAATGCTTAATAAAACTACCCATAGGCTTACAATGCTCATACACAGGCGGATTAATCAAATTCTTCTCAGACCTTACCCTCTCGGGCCCTCACCCCCCTCTAGCTGAAGTTCATCCTCTCTCTTTTATAGATTTACAATGATATGTTTATATTCCAAATTGATGGATCTAGGATTTCTAACTATAGAGATTAGTTTGTATTTTGCTGGAAATGAAATCATAAAAATAAACTAAAACTAAACTGGTTATAATGAGATCTCAAATAGCCAATAATTGTTGGTCACAAATCTTCTTCAAATGAGAATATTATTCTCCTTTGTGCTTTAAATCCTTGAGTTGATATTGATGATAGAGATCTGTCACATATCTTTAACTGTCGATTATGCCCTGCAAATCTGGAATTGTTCCTTATCTACTGATTTTGTGCCTGAGATTGATGTTTTGCCTGGAAAAGCTTTGCCACTTGTCTAAAATCCTGAAGATGCCTTTTCATCCTTTTTGATTGCCTGGAAATATGGGAATAAACTTCGTTCCATCAAATATGCAATTGATGTCGATCTCATGCTTATTCTTTGCCTTAGAATCGTGATCATGTAGCTGCCACTTCTTCCTTTGCATTGTTCTTCTGATTAGTAACTTCTTATTCAGTTTCCTTGTGAGATGCTTCCCACAATTTATCTTCAATCCCAAGCTTTCGAAACTCTATAAGACCTCATTCAACATCAATTGCATCATGAAATGTGAGTGACTAATTACTTGAGCCAATCCAGTACTAAAGGCATTTGTCCATAATGTCCTCTTCCACTCCATTGTTCTTGGTTCTTCACCAAAAATATATGAGCCAGGCTTGCTTAAATTGCACATCTTCAATATCTTCTTGGTTTAGTTAAAATGCCTCAACAAACTTTGGACTATCTATTGGAGATTTCAAGTCAGGAAATGTTTGGCCCACCCGAAAAAGGTTTGGTCGACAATGTTGAGTCATTTCAAACACTATTGTATCCTCCACCTTCATAGAAGCAAGCTCACGCAAACTTTTCTTAATAGAGAGCATGCTCTCAATTGAAATTTATTTCATTTGGTCAAACTATCTCTCCTGTAGGCACGCATTTCCCTCATAATTTCTTCATATTATTTATATATTTCCTTGGTATACTTTGGCATTTTTAATTTGTTCTTGAACGACAACTTACTCTTGAGGCTTCCCAAAGCCATGGTCTCATGTATTGTTCTAAAAACTAAATGCCCAAATTTATGACAACAAGAACCATAAATACTGCATGTAAGGTCTTCCTTGAGATTTCCTTGAATATCTGAGGGTTTCAAAACCTATTTTTGCACTATATTCATTTCCCTGGTAGTTGGCTTCCATGTGAATCGACATTTTAATCTTTAACTATGCATTTTGAATCTCGATCTATTTCTGCCAGCGTTGACACTTGGAGCAATTTGGGATTAGATACAATGCCCCTAGTGAACTCTCTCCTTGTGGCATTTTAGTAATGCTCTGTACTAGGTGTTCATAACCATGCTGAATATTAATTCTGAGCGTTCCTTGTGGCATTTTGATTTATGGTGTCTTGGCACTTGTTCTTTCTAATTGTGGTGCTTGGACATTAGGCTTTGACTTCCATCATAATGGGCTTAATTAGATATTGTCTCTAAAACCAATATTTTTGTAAACAGAGCCTGAACACTAACTTTTGGCTTAAAAGCCCAAAAACTTTCATTTGTTCATGTTTACAAAATTTGCCCAAAACAAAATATGATAAAGATATAAATTAAAAACCTTTGACCTGACTTGATGTTTTGTTATGCTTTGTGTTTTAAAGCTAACTCTTGTTGTTTCCATTGTGCAGGTGTTTGGCTCATATGCTCTCGGTCGGTGTTTAGCACTTGAAGGTTTGCTAGAAAGCCAACTTGGCCATAATTTGAAATTTTGTCAGGTGACAACAGCTTGTAGAAGATGGAAAAAGACTTGGCTCAGGCTTCACCCTCAGCAACAAGTTTTGATATCACACACTCACATTCCTATCCACTCAAAGAGGATTTTCAATACTCTCCCCGGAGGTGGTTTCTGATCTTCAAACTTTTCCATAGCTCTATGAAAATATGACCTTGAAAACTCTTCCTCCAAAATTGGTATTAGTGATTGAACCATTTTCACTTCCTGTCCAGCTTGGGACAATGAAGTGTATATTAGTTGATTATCACTCAATATTTCATCTGCAGTTGTATCTCCCTCAATCTGACAAGTACTTTTTCTCTTAAGTGATTTTGTTATCATGGAGAACCCTCTGTATAATTGAAAAAACACTTTTCGGTGCTACAGGAATAACCCCATTCCTATAACAAGGATAAAATTGAATATTTAGTATCTAGATACTAACATTGGCTCCTTCTGGGGATGGAATACTACCTTAGAGTTTCTAAGAACAAGAAGACCCTGTGCCTTAATCTTTTCCCATCTCAATCCTCTTTCCAAAATTTGCAATCTTAACCATACTTGAAAACAAAACTAAAAACATTGCTCTAGAAATATGGAATCAATATTTTCTGCAACCTATAACCTTGTTCATCGTTTCCCTCAGGCCATCTCTGCTTTATTATTTTGTAATTGAAAAGTAACCACGAGCTGAAAAGCACACTATAAACTAAACTCATAATGAAAAGCCAAAACATATCTAAAAATGACTGCTCTACTAATGAAAAACTGAACTTGAACACCTGCTCTTGTGATGAACTTATTTATGTACACAGACCTATACTAATCAATCCACTTTCTTGATTAAGTAATATGATATTTCCAATGTAACCAATCAAACAACTGATTGAGAGATTGGACTCTTGACCGGTCTTGAAATATTAGAATGAATAGTGATATAAGAAATTGTGACTCAAAATACAACTGAAACTGATATTCATGGTGCAAAAGCAATACAAAATCTGAAATAACAAAAATCTCCATGTATAATGCCACCGGATCATAAAAATCACCAGAAAGAATACTTTTATAGAAAATGTATGCTTCGTTTCCTTGTTGATGATTCTCTTTGCATTCATCATAAGCTGGTGGATTATAGCAGACTCTTGAACATGAATATATTGAAATGGATTCATGATTATCATCTCTTTGAACAAAGAACTCGGGAAGTTGGTTCTTTGAAATTTCTAGAGGAACTTGAAACTTATCAGCATTCCCAGAAAAAGGAACATGAAACTGTGTGTTAAAGTCTGGATCTGGTTCATTGATTGTCAATGAAGAAACAATGTTTTGTTGATGATTCAGAACTTCAAAAGTATCGTTCTGATAAGAAAAATCCCAGGAATTTCTCTGAGCTAACAAGCATCCATATTCTTTTTCAAGTTCCTTAAGAAGCTTCTTTAAGAAATTAAATTCATCCTCTCTACTAGATACATTGTAAGAGTCTAAAAAAGAGGATAAAACTGAAGAAGCATTTTCTTCCCATTCATCATAAGAAAACATATCTATCCATTCTTTGAAATCTTGAAGAAAAATAGGGTTTTCCACCAACTCTGTTATCTTGGTAAATGAAGCAATTGAATCAGTAGTTGAACTTGCCATGTAGAAGCAATGGAGTCACCAATAAATCTTTAATCATGGATTCTTCAACCATGTGGAGTCGCCAGGTGAATAATAAGTAGTCTATAGTGTCGATCTTTAGTTCACCATCCAAAGCTAGATCTCATCGTTGTCATTCTCCTAGGGAATCTTTCTTCATTGCTTCATCCCTGACAACGATGCCAAAATATGTTAGTGATAGAAGTTGCCCCTAGATTGATATAGGGTCAAGCCTAGCACATCTTTAGTTATTGCTATGATTTTATAAATAAGGATGTGTTTTGGTTTTGAAAGAAGGTGGCTGAGGTAAAGTGGAAGAGAAATAATAAAGGAATAAGCTAAAATGTAGACCAATGAGTAACCATTGGGCATGGAGTCAAGTAAACACTCTGTTATATTGAAGGCCAGTAGATTTCATATCAGACAAAATACTTATATGATGATGGTTAAAAGAATGGATAATGTGGCAAATAGTAGAACATCCACCAAACAGAGATTCCCTCTACAAAATGGATTTGACAGGTACTTGAACAAAGCACACAAATAGTAGGCAGATCACAACAAATCTTGTTCCTCAAGAATCTATTGTTTATGGACAATCATTGATTCTCAATGGCTATAACTTGTTCAAGCAAGAGGGAAAAACAGAATGGAAAACAAAGAAATCACAATATGATAACACAACTCACAGGGATGTTCAATGTCAGAATGAATGCTTAATAAAACTTCCCATAGGCTTACAATGCTCATACACAAGTGGATTAATCAAATTCTTCTCAGGCCTTACCCTCTCGGGCCCTCACCCCCCTCTAGATGAAGTTCATCCTCTCTCTTTTATAGATTTACAATTATATGTTTATATTCCAAATTGATGGATCTAGGATTTCTAACTACAGAGATTAGTTTGTATTTTGCTAGAAATGAAATCATAAAAATAAACTAAAACTAAACTGGTTATAATGAGATCTCAAATAGCCGATAATTGTTGGTCACAAATCTTCTTCAAAGGGGAATATTATTCTCCTTTTTTCTTTAAAGCCTCGAGTTGATCTTGATGATAGAGATCTGTCACATATCTTTAACTGTCGATTATGCCCTGCAAATCTGGAATTGTTCCTTATCTACTGATTTTGCGCCTGAGATCGATGTTCTGCCTGGAAAAGCTATGCCACTTGTCTAAAATCCTAAATATGCCTTTTCATCCTTTTTGAATGCCTAGAAATATGGGAATAACCTTCGTTCCATCAAATATGCAATTGATGTCAATCTTATGCTTATTCTTTTCCTTAGAATCATGATCATGTAGCTAATGCTTCTTCCTCTGCATTGTTCTTCTGATTAGTAACTTCTTGTTCAGTTTCCTTGTGAGATGCTTCCCACAATTTATCTTCTATCCCAAGCTTTCGAAACTCTATAAGACCTCGTTCAATGTCAACTGCATCATGAAATGTGACTGACTGATTACTCCGGCCAATCCAGTACTGAAGGCATTTGTCTGCAATGTCCTCTTCCACTCCATGGTTCTTCACCAAAAATATATGAGCCAGTCTTGCTTAAATTGCACATCTTCAATCTCTTCCTGGTTCAGTTCAAATGCCTCAACAAACTTTGGACTATCTACTGGAGATTTCAAGTCAGGAAATGTCTGGCCCACCCAGAAAAGTTTTGGTCGACAATGTTGAGTCATTTCAAACACTACCGTATCCTCCACCTTCACAGAAGCAAGCTCACACAAACTTTTATTAACAGAGAGCATGTTCTCAATTGAAATTTATTTCATTTGGTCAAACTATCTCTCTTGTAGGCACGCATTTCCCTCATAATTTCTTCATATTATTTATATATTTCCTTGGTATACTTTGGCATTTTTACTTTGTTCTTGAACGACAACTTACTCTTGAAGCTTCCCAAAGGCGTGGTCTCATGTATTGTTATGAAAACTAAATGCCCAAATTTATGATAACAAGAACCATAACTGCTACATGTAAGGTCTTCCTTGAGATTTCCTTGAATATCTGAGGGTTTCAAACCCTGTTTTCGCACTATATTCATTTCCCTAGTGGCTGGCTTCCATGTGACTTGGTGTTTTAATATTTAACTCTACATTCTGAATCTCGATCTATTTTTGCCAGCATTGACACTTGGAGCAATTTGGGATTAGATACAACGCCCCTGGTGAAATCTCTCCTTCTGGTGCTTTAGTAATACTCTGTACTAGGCGTTCATAACCATGCTGAATATTAATTATGAGCATTCCCTGTGGCATCTTGATTTACGGTGTCTTGGTAGTTGTTATTTCTAATTGTGGTTCTTGGACATTAGGCTTTGAATTCCATCTTGATGGGATTAATTAGAGATTGGCTCTAGAACCAATATTTTTGTAAACAGAACCCGAACACTAACTTTTGTCTTAAAAGCCCAAAAACTTTCATTTGCTCATGTTTACAAAATTTGCCCAAAATAAATTATGATAGAGATATAAATTAAAAACCTTTGACCTGACTTGATGTTGTGTTATGCTTTGTGTTTTATAGCTAACTCTTGTTGTTTCCATTGTGCAGGTGTTTGGCTCATATGCTCTTGGTCAGTGTTTATCACTTGAAGGTTTGCTAGAAAGCCAACTTGGCCATAATTTGAAATTTTGTCAGGTGACAACAACTTGTAGAAGTTGGAAAAAGACTTAGCTCAGGCTTCAGGCTCAGGCTTCACCCTCAACAACAAGTTTTGATAGAACGCACTCATATTCCTGTCCACTCAAAGAGGATTTTCAATACTCTCCCCAGAGGTGGTTTCTGATCTTCAAACTTTTCCATAGCTCTATGAAAATCTGACCTTGAAAACTCTTCCTCCAAAATTGGTATTAGTGATTGAACCATTTTCATTTCCTGTCCAGCTTGGGACAATGGAGTGTATATTAGTTGATGACCACTCAATATTTCATCTACAGCTGTATCTCCCTCAATATGACAAGTACTTTGTCTCTTAAGTGATTTCCTTATCATGGAGAACCCTCTGTATAATTGAAAAAACACTTTTCGGTGCTACAGGAATAACCCCATTCCTGTAACAAGGATAAAATTGAATATTTAGTATCTAGATACTAACAATTTCCTTTGTTGATTCAGAATGAGGGCTAATCCTTTCAAGGCTTTAATACTCGGAAGATTACGGAGATACAATGCTATAAACTTCTCCATCTCTTTTCTAGTTTTCACTACTTCTTCCAGAGCTTCACATCTTGCCTTCTTTTCTGATAACTACTATTTCAGAATGTCTTCGATTTACTTTGCCTCTTCTAATTCCAATTTTAGCGGGGAAAAGTATTCATCAGGTTTTTTACTATTTTTCTTGAACTGTATCAACAATTTTTTTTTCTTTCTCTTCTTAAGTCTAAGTCTGTCAATCTCTTCTAGAGCACTGATAAGTTCTCCTTCCAGGTCAACCACAACTTCTTCATAGTCAACAATACTTCCTATGATTTTATTATCATAATCCTCTTGGGCCATAAGCATAAAGTCATTAAACTTATCTTCACACGAGGAGTCACTATTTGTGTCTTCTGTAGAGTCATCATTGTTTACACATAAACTTTTATTTTTACCAAATATCTTGGGTTTGAACTTATTTTCACCTTCAGAATTCTGATCATGTTTCTTGTGTGGACATTTAGATGCAAAGTGACCTATCTTTCCACAGTTAAAAAATTTGAAGGGCAACTTGCCTTGGTACTTTCCTGATCCTTTCTTTAGTCTTCTCACGAATTTTGCTTCAATTTCATCAGGCTCAGAATCCTCATTCTTGTATGCTCTAAATGATGCTTCTCTAGAGGTGGATTTATCTTTAGCTATCCTCTTTCATATGTTGTCAACATTCCTAGAATTTGATCAAAATCCAAATCCTTTAGATCATTAAGTTATTCTATAGTTGAGACCTTTGGGTTGAACCTATATGGCAGAGATCTCAAAATTTTCTTAACTAAATAGGGTTCCTCAATTTTTTCACCAAGTGCTTTCATTGCATTTACTAGTTCTTCAACTCTCAGAAAGTACATCCCAATAGTTTCATCTTCTTTCATCTATAGTTGTTCAAACTGTACTTTATAGGTTTGAAGCTTGGCATATTTTACCTTCTCATTACCTTCATAATTGCTAATGAGTTTGTCCCACATGTCTTTGACAATTTCTAAATGTATAACTTTTACAAATTCTGCTTCTACAAGCCCACTTAGAATAACATTCATAGCCTTAGTGTTGAAGCTGAATTATAGCTTGTCATCCTTATTAGCTAGTACAATTGGCTTTACATAACCAGTATCTACCACATCCCAGACATCTACACCTAGGGCCATTATGTAGGTTCTCATCCTAACTTTCCAGAAGGAAAAGTTTGTTCCATTGAACAAGGGGGCCTTATTGGTCGAACTTTCTTCATGGCTTGACATGTTTAAGCTTCTTGATATACCTTTAGATAAAAGGAACTGGCTCT
>ML778170.1:455177-470348 GCA_009831015.1 Picea engelmannii | reverse complement strand
AATTATGCCCATTTTTAAACTCTTTACAGAACACTCAATGATGATCATAATAAAGCAGGGAAGTAAGCAATAGAATCTTCAACATCAATCACACACATGAAATATACAGATACAAATATTTCCCGAGGAAACCCATAAAGGGAAAAACCTCTTCTTCTTTATATGATAAGTAATCTTTAATTTATGTACATTATCATTCTTATGAGCTCCAACTCTTCTTGAGGCTACAACCTCTATTTTACAAGCAACAACTTGCTGAGAGAACCAACTCTCTGGTTTCTCTACCACCCACTAGAAGGAAGCACCAACTCCTTGAGTGTTCTAGCATCAACTGGATGGAAGAACCAATTTCCAGTCACACAGACACCAACCTGTATAAAAGAGAACAATAGTTCTCCCTTGCACCACCCTGCCACCCTAGTTTTTTTGGCTGCAACCAGATGGAAGCTACAACTCCTTGTTTTCAAGCACCCACTTGAAACTCTGAGGACAACAGTCCTCCCTAGAACCTCCCTACTACCCTGATTATAAAAACTTCATTACTGAAACTTATTACAGTGATACAATGTTTATCTATAGCTTACCAGTCTCATCAATGTTCTGCTACACTGCTATTCTCTGCCTGCATTAGTGTCTTCCTGCTCACATTCTTCTTTGATCTTTCCCTTCTTCTGCTCTGTCTCTGAACACGCATCTTGGCTTCCTCTTTCTCTCTTAGATATATGTTTCTATTCTATGCGCTAAACCTCTTCTATGCGTTTCAGCTGCTACACACAACCTGATTTTCCTTGCATGAATAAATCTCAATAGAAGCAACCTCTGCATCTCTATTTCGCACATATTTATCATACCAAGTACTTTTACATATCATCCATGCGACCCATTGTCTTCTTGGGCGATTAATCTGAGCATGTTCGTCATCATTGGCTTATCCTGAGATTTTTTTCCCTCTCCGGCAATGCGACTCTTCGTCTTCTCTGTCACAGTCAAGCTTTATCCTCTCTGTTGCAGTTACAGACTTCGACACTTTTCCATCTGTCAATTTTCTCTCTGATCAGTCTTAATTCCAATGGCAGTTACCTCGATACTCTTCATATTCTCTAGTGATCACCCTAAATCCTCTTCGAATTCTCTGGCAGAAACCATCAGTGGTTTCTAGCAGTTACACCGAGAACCTCCGTGCACTTATGCCTTTGGAACCTTTCCATTTTTGAGAAATCTATACAGTGGTCTTTTAGCTTTTCTGGTTAATTCCCTTCCTTTCACATAATCATCGACGGTGACCGTATGCCTAAACAATAGTAATTTCATGATTTCTCATTTCGAGTGATCAACTGTGAGTCACCTTGGTTTTCTTGATTCGTGAAACTCTGAAATGGAGCCTAGTATCGCTAGCTCCTTCCTTAAACTTCTCCTATGTGACCATGGCTATGTACACAAGCCAAGTTTTTTAGTACATCATGTTTCGTGACTTCGTGGGCCTTTGTTGTGCCTGATCAATGGTCCACGATCCTCGGTGATTCGACGGTCCAAATGTTCCTTCGTGACTCGATACTTTGTTCTTTGTTGTGATAGATCAACGGTCCAGAATTCTTTATGATTCGACAGCCCATATCTTCCTTCGCGACTCAAGACTTCGTTCTTTATTGTGACAGATCAACGGTCCAGAACCCTTTGTGATCCGACGACCCATATATTTTTGCAATTTCGCATTTCACAACCTCCTGCTGTGAGTTGCCTTCAAACTCATGATACATGAAACTCCAAAATGAATTCATATCAGATCAACGGTCCAAATCTTTCCCTTTG
This sequence comes from Picea engelmannii, assembly GCA_009831015.1. Taxonomy (NCBI): domain Eukaryota; kingdom Viridiplantae; phylum Streptophyta; class Pinopsida; order Pinales; family Pinaceae; genus Picea; species Picea engelmannii. The sequence goes on along the minus strand of ML778170.1, from coordinate 468,539 downwards.
ATCGATGCCTACGATCAAATCGTGATTTTGCATTTTGCGATTTCTTGCTGTGAGTTGCCTCAAATCTGTCAACTCGCGAAACTTTGAAATGCTTCATATCAGATCAACGGTCGATATTTCTCGGTGATCCAACGACTATCCTTCGCCACGGGACTTCAACCTTTGGGAATTTGGGGGAGTGTTGATGGTAAAACTCTCGAAGAAAGACTCCCAGGGTGATGTAACTCTTGCGTCACTCGATGACATGTCATGAACTGAGCAACTGCCACGTGTCACTCAGATTTTTGATTTACACGTATCTGAAATGCCAAATCAACTTGAAACTTGTCATTGTCTGATCATGCCACGTGTCCTTGCTGATGTAGTCTTCCAGCTGTCCTTGATGAAGTGGTTTTCCATGATCTAACGGTCATATCTCTCCAGGTAGCCAATGGCTGAGATCAAATCATGATTTCATGTTTCGCGACTTCGTGAGTTCTTGCAACTCTGCCTTTGAATTTCCCAGTTCGCAAGTCAACAAAATGTTGATATCTCACCACGTGTCCTACCTCAATGGATGACCAGGATTCCTTCACAGCTTTGGAGTGTTGACTGACTCCTGGGCTTATCCTTCTTGCAACTTTTATGAATATAGCGGCACACGACTATCGACGTTTCTCCCTCCAAGGATTTCTGCAGTCCGTCTAAGTTCCTAAGAATGCTATCTCTCCTGAGATTTGGGAACAAGTTAACCTTAGTCCTGGCACACACTTGCGCTCTACGTGCAACTCCATGCTATTCCTCTTGAGCTTCTTGATCTTTCTCTTCTGTGTCTTCGTTGCTGTTCTTGCCATGCACACTCTGCCTGTAAACCTGCCAACATCTGTTGTTCTTTCCATCAATGACAAGCACATTCTTCCTATAAACATGCCAACATATAAATTGTGCAATAAAATTTTAGAGCCATTGTCGAGGAGGATCGAGTCATTATCCTCAATGACACTTGTTTTGGTAAGCTTCTCCCAAAGCCCTTATATCATAAAATTACCTGGAAACTCCACTAAGGGTAGTTCCCTCACCTTACTTTGATTATCCAAGAGGGATCATATGGAGACTCCACTAACACATTCCTAGGTGCCATCCTAATATCAACTTTGTATACTCTCAACTAATGGAACCATGGCATTCGAGGATGACCATGAAAGATATCATTTTATTGATTCTAAGAACATTCCTAGATACCCACATGAGTTTATTGTTTGGGGAGACCATCCAATGTTCAAGGGTTATGCATTTATTCATATCATAGAGTTCCTTGAGTACCTATGGGAAATAGAACCACATCTCGAGGACATACGAATAAAATTGTTTATATATTGCTTGCCCTTAGAAGCATAAAATTGGGTCAAGGATTGTTGCAAACCAAAGGGAATATCTTCACTCATATATTTCATTAGTATATCTATTGAGTATTGGTGCTCAAATCATAGGACATATGAACATGTCCTTCGATATCTCACATTAGTCCTTGAAGACATAGGGTTCACCACTGATATTGTAGAATATATCAGGAAGGTGTATCATACTCAAAACCAATAACCCAAGGAAGAGATTTGAAAAGATCCTCTTCATGAAGATGAAGTGTTTGTGTGTGATCCTCCATTTGATGAAGTCATCCAGTATTCCATTCCTCTTGCAAAAGAATAAGAGAATGCAGTGAGTTATTTTCCTTTCCAAATTTTTGATGATGCCTTATTTCATGATTTGGAAAATGAAGAAGTGTTAGAGGAACCCTTGGATGCACTTGGCCCTTCATGTTATAATAAAGATGATGATGTGGTTGAAAAAATCGATGAGTTTATACATTTTGGGAGACGTAAATGGGATGTGATTCGTCATGACGAATATCCCATTTATGATATCGAAGGTCATTTTCAATTGTTGTCTTTACAACAACCATATGTGATTATCATTGATTTTGATGTTTGGCAGCAAGGAGATGACATGATTACATATTTGATCCAAGGACCTAGGGATAATTTCTTGCAGAATTATCATGATTATTTTCGATCATACCCAAGGGGATTTGATACATGTTCTTTTGAGCACTTAGATTTACTCTATGAAGAAAATTTTCAACCACTACTGTGCTCAAATTTTGATGAGGGTAAGGACATGATTGGACTAGATCATGATTCTTGTAATGAGAGTAAATGCTTGGAATTCATCCATCTTCGATGCTCCATTCATACGATAAATACTTGTTATGTGTTTAAATATTGTGGGTTCATAATTCATCCATGCTTGATGCTCTTCTCATAATTACCTATCTTTATGTATTTCATCTAAAGTTACATTGAGAACTCATCCTTTGCTAGATTCTCTCAGTGTAATGGTCTTCCCCTTTCTCTTTTCTACCTCCATCCAAAATATTGCATGTTGATGAAGAATAACACTTATTTTTTCTTTGTTCTCGGTGAGTACACCACCAGTCATTAGCTCAATATTTTAATTTCAGAACTTGAATCCATTACCTTTTCCTTGTTTGTACTACCGACCCTTTTAAAACAAAAACAAACCCATCCTATCACAGAATCTGACCTTTGTGCCTTTATTGATGAAACACTTGAGTTATTACCAGTCATTAGACATCTAAGAGAGCCCTCTCTGGTTGTCTAGGTTAGAATGCAATCTAAAGTTGGTTGAAATAATAACCTCGGGGTTTTCTTTGATACATCCCAAACAAATTTCTGAGTGCTAGCCGGTTGAATAATTTAATAAGAAGTTTGACATCTCAATCTTTCAACCTTCCCCTAAGTAATTTTTAATCATCCTCCAGATTCTTGTTCATCCCTTCTCAGGCATTGGGAGTGATAAGATTCAGATTATTCAACCTTCAGAGTCTTTGAGCCAAACTTATGATTCTTCATCTTTTCACAACCCCTTTTAGAGATGGATCGATCCTTCTTGTGGAAACATGACTTGGAATATTTTTGTCTCTCCCTCCCACCTCTATGAGTTAGACTTTATGATTAGTTATGATATAATGCATGTTCTAGCTAATGACCTTTTTTGCTTGAATTAATATTTATTTTGGTTTATGATGAAGCACAGGGGTAGGTGTTGTGATACAATGCTAGAATGGTTTTATTGGATATATGATTATACCTAACATTGATACTATCCTAGATTAGGTAGGTAGGTTAGGGTAGGCATGTACATCCTGCATTGCATTGTATATATGTTGCATCATGCATATCATGGTAGTATAGTTGCATCTTGCTTGTTTTTTCATACATGCTTATGATTTACATGTTATTTTCTTGCATTAGTGCATATTTCTATGTTACATTTATATCTTTTCCATTCTCATATTGACATGTTAGAATAAAAATGTCGGAAAAAATTATTTTCAAGTTTTTGTCTATATTTTTTATAGTTAGTGTATTTTCTCATATGAATAAGGGGTGAGTGCGCCACATATGATAATATGAATTTTTTTTTTGAGAGTGTGTAGGCACAATTTGTACCAGGATATGCTGAGGTTATTATGCATTCTACGGTGAGCACATGTCCCCATGTAGGAGCCAGATGTTACCCCTCCAGTATATGGGTAACTAAGGAGAACATGTCTCAAGGCCCACAGGTAGCAGACATGGAGTGTCGAGAGTCAAATTGACAAGTAGAGCGCAGAAGGGCCCTACTATTCATGTTGATCACCACTCATCACTGACAGTAGAGAACCATAGTTGGAAAAAGATAAAATACAATCATTATCCTTCAAGATGCTCACCCTAAGGTATTGAGAGCAATAAAGCGCTTCTCCATAAAAATCAAGGACCTTCTAACACATAATTACTGGATGTCCTCCTACCTGTTGAGGAAATACATTTTGTAGTGTCTTTTACTTTCCGTTGCATATATAACTCTATGTGTTTATAGCTTGAAGTGGATTTGTGGTACTCCTTACTTTCCATTGCACAGAATACCGAATGTTTAGACTATAATAAATTAAATGGAAAGGGATTGGAAAAAGGTTGCATTGCAAACAAGGCTGCAACACACCCTCTACAAAGGCACCCATAAATGAGACAATATGAACACTTGTATGTCAAGAACCCCATGCCTAGAAGTCTTTCCCCAAATCCACTTCATACTCACTACATGACTTAGATAGGTTCCTCTTGGTAAACATTCCTTGACTTGGGGATTGGTATATTACCCCCAACCTAGGGGTAACTAAGGAGATTATGTATCGAGGCCCATAGGTTGTAGACATAGAGTGTTGAGAGTCATATGGACAGAGCATAGCCCTGAAGGGTCATTATTTCTCATTGATTCATTCTACACATCATCAGTAGCAACAACATCCACCACACTATCTTGGTCCTAGAGGGCAATGTGTCTTTCTCCATGAGGTAACGAGTCTGGGTATCATGGTAAGTGTCACTCTAATATTTGAATCATTTTAACATGTTGCAAAAGATATTTCTTTATTACATAATGTTTTCTTGGAATTTATACTCTTTTTCTTATTTATCCCTAGTGGGTGTCACTTGAAGATTCATCATCCATTTCTGATCATACTTATCACCTTCCATACTTCTTTCCTTTTGTCTCCTTATCTTTTTGGATCTTTGGGTGTACTAACCCTAGAAGGGATTGTACCTCATTTCATGGGAATAAGGGGATAAGGAACCAGAGGGGAAAGTAGCTGGAAAAATATCAAAGCCAAATCATGAACCTTCCAAATGCTCGCCCAAGAGGTCTTGAGAAACAATGAAGTGTTATCTCTTGAAAGCATAAGAACCAAAAAAATAATAATTTCACATTTATAAATGTCCCACTTGTTTAGGGATCTACACAAGTTCGTTACAGGATAGACTATACCCCTATGGAACTATGTGTACATATCCCTTCAAGTGACTCTGTGGTACTGGCCCCCAAGCTAATCAATTAACCCTAGGGAGTAAACAATGTTTGGACCTTAATTAATTAATGGCAATAAATGGGCTTGGAAAAATGTTGCATCATGGATGAAGGGAAGCTCACCCTCTACAAAGGCACCCATAAATGAGACAATACAAACCCTTGTATGTCATGAACCCCATGCCCAAAAGTTCACCCCAATCCACTTCACATACACACATGGCTTAGATGGTTTTCCCTCAGGAAAATACCTTGGACCTGTGGAATGATTGACACCCTTCCCACACCTAAATTTGATAAATTATATAACATCTTTGAGCATTTGTTTAGTTTCAAAAAGGGGGGGTTTGATGAACTTGTTCGGGTGGTTTGATTATTAGATGTGGCTTACTTGTTATGATACTTGTGACTCATGGACCCTTGGAGGGTGTACTTGTTTGTCTTTTCAGGACCTTGCCCGGTGGACATGTATTCATGAGGAGATGATTAGCTCATACCTTCATGAGGGCTTTACTCCCAAGGATGTATGCAGAGGCCCCATTCCTGGGGCAATATCGTGATGACCAATTTTCACAGCAAAGGAAGAAGAAGTTTCCTTAGGAGGCACTCTGGCAGGCCTAGATGATTTGTTACCAGCCATTCCCACCTGGATGTTATCCCTTGGAGGCCTTGGACGTCACCCTGGCATCCCATGACGTCACCCATGGCTAGGGTTTTGATGCTGGGAGATCATGTAAGACAATTTTGGCACATGTGGCATGGAGGATGGCCTTTGGAGGCCCAACATTCCAATATATGGCCTTAACATCTCCTTGAGGAGGCCTAAAGTCACCTTAGGAGGGATGACATCACCCTCATTAGGGTTATTTTATGGAAAATTGATTTAATTTTTAAATTTTATGAGCAAATTAACATGTAGGCTCAATTTTATGAAAAGACAAAACTTTTGGTAATTGAGGTTAGGATTTCCCATACAAATATGGCTAACCTCATTTCATTTTTATCATAACTCTCCTCCTTTGGAGAGAGGACTGGAATTTTCTCCCTAGTGACATACTTAGGCTGAAATTTGTGCTATTATTGAGTTTATGGTGTCTTTTTCTTATGCGCTAGGATTAGAGGAGCTTGCTTATGATGTTTCTTGGCTATTTTGGTGGTAATCTTCGCAAAATAGGGTTTTTCCATGCTTGATTATTCTTGGTGAAGTAATTAAATGCTACAATTTGTTTACGCATTAAATGTTTGTGGTCAATTTTACTTATTCATATTGAATATTATGAAATTTCTTTCTAAGAAACCCTAGGAGAAGGAACATAAGGTATTTCTTCCTTCTTGATCTTTCCACTTATTGTTAAGAAACTCTTTTCTATATTAAGGATTCTAGAGCCCTAAAGTGCTATCACTTTAGAAGTCATTTTATAGAGTCTTGTTCCATAAAATATATTTCAATAGTCTAAGTAAGGAGAATTTCACTAGATCCTAGAAGAGCCTACTCTCTAGCTGAATTTACCTTTGAAGCCTTGGATCCTTGAAGACTTAAGGTGCTATTATTCAAGGTTTCACCTCATTTATCTTTAGACAAATATAATAATTAAATTATCGAATTTATTTGTTGTTATAAAAGACTCCATAGCCCAAAATTCACTTTTATACTTCCTCTTGTGAAGGATTGTGACCAAACAACTCTCATACTCTTTTCGTTGAAGCTTCCACTAACTAATACTAACCCTAGCTTAGCTAAACTAACTGATTGTGTTGCTGCTGTTACAAAACATTTTCTACAGACATACTAACCTTATAATTGGATGCATACGCTCATCTAACATTGACATAACATACTTAGAAATTTCTTTTGGAAAGTGCTAAGCAGTCTATGGAACAAATGCTAAATTTTCACTATACTTTCATGCTATTCTGAGTAGTATTTCTCGTAGTTGTTACAAAAGATTAATTGTTGTTGTAAAATAATAATTTACTTCATTTTTACTTCAACCACTCTTTATTTTCATTTTCTATTGTCTTTTGAAGCCTTACTATCATTCTGGTACTTGGAATTACGATATATATGTTGTATTATCTTGTTCTGGGAATGTACACAAGATATTCCATTTGCCTCATTTTCTTGGACATTTACCTTGTGAAATATCTGACTTGAGTGACTAATGAGAGGGGGGGGGGGTACTTCTTCATCCTTATATTTATCCTACCCAACTCTTTAGGTCACTGGGAATGCCTCCCCTGGGTTGGACTTGCATCCTTCCCTAAAAGAGGGGATTTCCTATTGAGGTGACAATGATAGGATATTTCATTGTTATGCTAATATCCCTTAATTGAATTGGGATTTGTGCAAGTACAGATTGTGCGATAACATGGCATACCCAATAGAGAACCTTGACACCCCTCCCATACTTAAATTTTTCAAAGTTTATAAGGTGTTTGAGTATTTGTTCAGTTTGAAAAGGGGGGTTTGATGCACATGTTCGGGTGGTTCTCTTATTAGATGTGGCTTACTTGGCATTATTAATGTGAATTGTGGAACCTTGGAGGGTGTACTTGTTTTTATTTTTAGGACTTGGCCTGGTGGAAAGCTATTCGTGAAGGAAATGTACCATTTGAACCTTCATAGGGTCTTGGGAGCCCATGAGATGGATGCTAGACCCCATGTCTGGGGCATCATTGATGATGAGATTTGCACATGGAAGATAGAGGAAGTTGCCTTTGGAGGAATATTTTCATCACTAGAGGATGAGGCTCCAACCTTATCCACTTGGACATTGGCCTTTGGAGGCCTATTGTGTCACTCACTAAGCCCTTGACATCACCTTGAGCTAGGGTTTGATGGATCACATGGTGGTTGGACACAAGGAGACCATAGCATGACACTTTGGCACATGATATCATGTCACCTGGCCTTTGGAGGCACACCATTTTCCTCCCTCATGCTTGACGTTTCACTATGAGGGCTTACATCACCCTTCTAGGGCATGATGTCACCCTTCTAGGGTTTTATTTCAATAAATTTTAAGTTTGCAAATGTAAAAGACAAATTGAATGGGTCGTCCCTTTTATATTTGGTTGTTGAAATTTTTAAGTGACCAAATAGGTCAAGGTAGCTCCATATAAATAAAAATCCTTGACATTTCATATTATCATCACATTCCTCTCCATTGTGAGAGTAGTAAGTCTGAAATTTTCTCCTTATTCTTGGTTATTTCTCTCTTTTACAAGTGCACCTCGCTTGGAAGGCCAAGTTATGGATGTCTTTTGATGATTTTTTGAATGGTGTTGCTGCAATTAGGGCTTGTTCTTGTCATATCTTGGTGAAGAAAGTAAATTCATGCAATTTTATCTCATGCTATTGAATGTTTCATGGTGAATATTTACTTGTTCATATTGAATATTCTTCTTTTAAAAACCCTAATAGAGGAGCATAAGTGATTCTACCTCTCACAAGGTTAATTATATCCAAAGTTTGTGAATGAAATCAAACCAAGGGTTAGAATCCTAAAGCCCTAAAGTGCTAGCACTTTAGGAATTTATCCTTAGACTCTTGTTTGTGACCTAGTTGAAGTAATTAATAAGGGAGAAAATGTTGCTAGAGCCCAAAAGTGCTTTCAATCTATAAAAACCCTTTTCCTTAAGGATTAAACCCTAAGGCCCTAATGTGCTAACACCTTAGAGTTTAAACCCTACCTCTTAACCTTTTCTAGTTTCATCTCCAATTTAATTGCATTTTATGTTGTAAAGACTCCATATCCCCAAGGAACTAATATTTAAATCTCTCTTGTGGTGAAAGTGATCAACAAACTTTCAATTTTCATTCTTTCAAGTCTCCTACTAACTTTACTAACACTAAAAAATGCTAATTCACTTGCAATCTTGATGTTGTTGCAAACGTTTTCTACATCCATATGATAACACTTAAAATTGTTGCATACATTGATCTAATGGTGGTATTTCATGCTCAAAAATTTCTTTGAAAAATTGGATATTAATCTATTGGATATATGCTAAGTTTTCCTTGTCCATTCATGCATTTTTTTTTATCTCTTTTATTAGTTGTTGTTACAAACTTGTAATTGTTGTTATAAACTGTTGTACTGCTGCAATTTTTACCAACCATAGAAAATTCTCATTGTCTAGTGTCTAACGAGGTTATAATCACATGTTTGTACTTGAAAATACTCATATAAATGTTATAAAATTCTCTTATTCTAGAAAGGTACTCAAACATCCTTTTACCTCACCCATTTCATAGACCTAGACTCATCATTAGGTGATCAAGAGAGGGGGTGGTAGGTTTGGATAACAAACTTGCTACTTTGATCCCTTGAGGTCACCAGGGAAGCCTCCCCTATGGTAGACCTCCTACATCACTAAAACGAGGGGATTTCTTACTAAGGTGACAATGGTAAGATTTCTTGTAGTTATGCAACATTTGAGATACTTGTGATGGGATTTGCACAAGTACAAATCATGCGATAACAATACTGAAGCATATCAAGGAATAATACCTCAAAGTTACTCTAAAATAAGGAAAGTGGATTATACAATTTTCATTAACATAAGAAAATATCACTTGCATTTTGTTGCATGCCTTGTTCATAGGCCATTGATTGGATAATTTATCATGCCAACCTTGGGAACATGACCATACTAAATGAATAGGTAAAATGCATAGGTTCTTGGTAGGAATCTAAGATGGAAAAATTCTATAACTTATAGCAACCTGAAGCATATATGGCTAAGATTTTTGTAGAGCAGTTAAATGAGAAACATGATAAAAAAATGATTCTATCCAATCGGTGGGTAGAAGAAAAGAGTTTTTTCTATAAGTCTAATGGTATATACTCCATCACTAATATGAGAGAACCTTGTGTATACAAAATGGCCTTGATAGCCAGGTTATACTGTGAGAAAGACTGTATACATTTCAAGGATTCTTGGTTTCCATTAGCATATATTGTGTTTACTACTGGCCAAATATTCAATTGAGTTGCTATTATTTCATATTCCCTGAGCATAATGATTGAAAGGGTGCATACATCCAAAGCCAAGCTAGGGGTGGTGCCTACATTCTACATGTCATCCTACCTCATGGATGTAATTTCTACCATGAAGTTTTTCATGGGAGTAAACCTAAGTTGGCATATTTAAGATCCCCCAGTCCATGTATATTGTCAATTTATTTGGGAGAACAAGTATAAGAGACATTATTTGACTATTTATGATTAATTTTTTGCTCCCCTTTATCAACTCATTTTCAGCAACAAATGCCTAAGGTTTACCAAGAAGGCCACAAAGATGATCAAATGCATTGGAAGTTGGTGCATGTAGGAGAATTATACTTACTTTAGAATTTTTTCTACTACTAATACTCTGCATTTTCTTCCAATATTTGTGCCCAATAGATTGATCCTGGGTGAAATAGCATACCAAACAATATTACAGGGATTCAATGCTTCTCTATTCAAGGAAGATAAAAATAAAACATTTGTCCCTTATAACTTTAGCCAGAGGTATTATCATTTGAAGGATCCAAAAATAGATAGACAAGAATCTAGTGCCATGTTGTATTATAGGGTTTTTCAAGGGAATTTCAGAAGGCATGATCCACTTGGGCTTGTGGCCAAAACTTGTGAGGTAATTTTTTTATCTTGGCCATATACTCATGAAAAATGGTAGGATGAACTCCCATATGAAAATGATAGAGATTGGGGGGATGTCCAAGCTAAATTGAAATCCCCAGACTTAGTATCTTTCAGTACCATGACTCCAGAAATCCAAACGGAGGAGATAAACATAAGGTTAGTTGAAATAGAGAGAACTAGGAAAGAGGGGGAAAAATCTAGGAGAGATAAAGAAATAAGGTTGAGAGAAGAAATAAAATGAAAGGAAATTGAGGATGAGAAGAGGAGACAACATAAAGCAAATGATATGATAAGGAAAATTGAAGAATAAATAAAGAAAAGAGAGGAGGAAGGAAATGCCCAAATGTTATTAGAATCCATGAGGTTAGCAGCTGAAGCTGAGATTAGAAAAAGGGCCTTGAAGGATGCACATGAGAAAGATAAATTAGAGGATGAAATAAAAAGAAAATAATAAGAAGGAAAAGTAACATAAGAAGAGGAACATAAGAAGAAAAAGGAGGAACAAACACTGTAAGTTGAAAAACAAAGGAAAAAGGAAGAAGAGAAAAGGTAGTTGGAAGAAAATGAAAGGAAAGAAAAGGAAAGATTGTTAGTTGAAGAGAATAAGAGACATGAAGAAGAAGAGAGAATAAATAAAGAGGAATAAATGATTCAACAAGAAGCAACTCATATTGAATTAGATATAGATATTGTAGCAGGTGACACTTATTATCAATCAATGCAAACCCCCACACAACACCCAACACAATAGAAGACACCCCCTCCTAACAGTGTCATCTATTTGGTAGGGGAGGATATAATTGTTCTAAAGTTGGGGGAAAAAGGAAAAGAACCAATTCTTGAACACATATGCACTCTAGGAAGCCTGGAAAATGTTTTATCATGGGGTGACTAATTGATTCCAAAACCTTTGGAGGAAGTTACTAAGCTTGAATTAATAACATGTGACTAACAGAAACAAACAATTGTGAAGCGAACCTAAAAGATGAAGAAGGTGGATGTGGATACCTCCATCATTTACACAATTAAGGAAGCCATGATTGAAACGAAGAAATCTAATCTCAATGACATATTGTCTTCTAGGATAACCATTTATCATGCCACCATAGATAATTCCAAAGTATAAGTAGAGGAAATTTAAATCCTTGGTAAATAGATTAATATATTGGAGAACCAAGTCAACTACTACGAAGGATCACAAGATGCAATGAACAATTTTATTGAGGAAGTGTTGGAAGAAGATAATATCAACAATAAAATCAGGAAGTAATTCATTGAAAAAGTTTTTGAATTATAAGGGCTAAGAATTCAAGTTTTTGTATTATACAAAGAAAATCTTATTTGGAAGGTGTAGCAAGCTCAAGTACAAGACCAAGTAGATTTTATCAAGAAAATATAGAAGAGATAGGGTCACAAGGATCATGGTATCAGGATATTGAACAAGGGCAAGCTATATAGAATTGAACAAGAAAGAAATTACAGGGAAAAATTGTCTAGCAAGTTGTAGAAAAAAATTGAGGATGAATGGTTTTCTTGCATCAAAATATAGGACTTGATAGAAGGCACCATTGTATAATGCAAACTACCCAATTTCGGTCCACTTGAGGCTTTTTTTTCTATCCACTGAATTTATGGATCAATTTAAGGAGAATTCGATGAATCATGAAGTGAAGGTCAAGTATATCTTCTTATTATATCATGGACACCTTCATAAATTCCTAACAAGCGAAGTGAGAACAAAAACTCTACTAGAGTCCATCTTTCCAAAAATATAAAAGTATATCAAGAGGTTTGGGTGGGAGATTTGTCTTCTGAGTCTACCAAAGGAGAAACATATGTTTTCCCACTAGAGTCTATGTGATGGTTTATTCAATCAATGGGGAAAGTATGATGAGGAGCATGAAAAAGATACAACTCTTATTTCTCTCGAAATTTATTGGAGAAACGATGTGCATAGCGTTTTGCATGGCCTTTTTATTTTATTCTATAATTGCATGAATTTTTACTTTATAAATATGTAAGTTGACAACTTATATTATTGTGTTTAAGGATTATTGTCTTGCATGATTGGATGAGAGAACATAATAACTATGAATTATATGTGATGGTTGTTATCATTAGTATATGCACAAGTTATGTATGCGTTAGCTACACATACATACCTTGTGTGTGTATGCTAGTATCATTATGATATATACTAGTTATTATTATTTATGGTGTGTGTGTGTGTGTGTGTGTGATGTTTGCAGTATAATTAAAATTAAAGGATTATAAAATTACTTCACTAAATTATTGGATTTATTTATGGATTTATTATATTTTGGTAAATGGGAAATTTGTTTTATTTTGGATTGATTTGCATTTAGTAATATTGGATTTTGTGACCTACCCAATTTAGATTTAGTTAATGGATTAGATAGATGTCAGATGAATAAATGTGGGTAGGTGGGGGAAATATTGTTTTACAATAGTTGACCTTCCTAGGGTGGCTAGGAAGATAGTGGTAGAGAAAGAATAAAGGGGACTTTGGGAAAACAAGAAGGGGTTGTAAGATTTAGGGAAAATAAAATTTCCGTTGAAGGAAATGAGAACCATTGGAAGTAAAAAACCATGAACACTATGAACCGTGAGATATAGTGAATATGATTTTGAGATATTGATGGGATGGGTGTTGTTCTTGAGCTTTTTGTTTGGAGGGCTAGGAAAACTTGGGGTTTCCTAGAGCTAGAGATATAGAGAGGTTGTTCTTAGTTGGATGGGAGGTAAATCTAGTATGAACAATCCAATTTGTAGAGGAGGGAAA
>ML778170.1:409790-422916 GCA_009831015.1 Picea engelmannii | reverse complement strand
ATATATATATATATATATATATATATATATATATATACAATGTCCCCGACCATCAACCCCACTTCCGGGAAACGCTACTATGCGAAAACATTCTCTTACTTATATATATAACATGCATTAAATCAAATTAACACATTTAACTAAACAATATAGAGTAATCATAGGATTACTGCTAACATACAAAAATACTAGAATTAACAGTGATTCATAATTGCAACATAATACATGATAATATTGCAAGCATCATAGACATGCATTTTAATTGAAATTAAACACATGCATATACCTATATTTGAAACTTTAGTAACTCCACCAACCAAGTGCAGACCTTCCATGAACCTCCCATCCTTAGACCATGCTTCTCATCACGCTCAACAGTGGGTCACCCCTGAGATGGGACCAAGCTCCACCCAGGGCAAGGGAATCCTAGACTAGGCTGAGGTTACAGGAAAACTGCACAGAGAAACTAGAAGGATTCTCTCCAGGAGCCTTCTTACGCTCACTACTCATAGACTCTTATTCCCCACATTCATGTTCCACCCGGGAGTATACACCTTCACAAGCACAGTCCATCGATGCTTCACCTCCCTCTCTGGGTTTCGGCAACAGGACGGATCAACAATTCTCAGAGCTCCGTAGCTGGTGTTGGACTCTCTCTGTGAGAAAACACTTCCCAACAGACTCTCTCACCTGGAGAGAGCTGCTCACAAACCTAAAAACCTACCTATTCTACCACAGGCCTCACAACCCCTTTCTTCATCCCGTTTCAGTCCAATTCTTGCAAGTTGAGGATAACAACAACAACAACTGGTCAATTCCACTTAGGAAACACAGAAGGTAGAAACCCAAAGAAATTTTGGGTATAGACTCGACTCTAAAGAGTGGATAGGTTAGGTCATAGGATACACAGGTGACACAACTCAATCCATGGGTTTGCCACTAGTTTTCAGGGTGCGTGACAAGGAATTCACACAGAGGTCGAACACAGCCTCAACGGTTTAGATAGAGGTTGCATAGAATTCTCAGGAAAACATCATAGGCTTCATGTTTTAGAGCTGCATGAGGCATATAGAGATCAAAAACATCGGCAACATAGTTCAGACAGTGGACAGAAGAATCAGGAAACTGGCAGAACCAACCCCCAACTCAACTGGCGCTTTAGATTTTAACCGCATGTGCCCAGGTCAACACTTGTCTTCTTGGAGCTACATGCATCCCCTTTTTCACACATTGGATCTACATGTGTTGCCTCTCCCAGGACTTAAGATAAAAACATGTTTTTTCACATAGCTTTAGAATAATAATAAAATATTATTCTCAAGGACTTAAGCCCCTAAGATTAACCCCTCTTTCCAACCTTTCAACCCCTTTTCCATTACCCACCCTGTGGAAGCTTAGTCCCCCATAACTCTTTCTTCGTGGTCAGTCTACACACAGTGATTTTTAATCTTAATTAATGTTATTCATATCACATATGCAAAAACAGGCTCCTAACCTTTAACACTTAATCTTTGTGGCCTAATAAACACATAAGCCTACTAACTCATCAATACTCGACTCACTAGCCTACAAAACATGATTTAAAATTCATAAACATGATTTACAATTCATAAACATGATTACAATAGGGCTTGTCCTTGGGGATATTACAATTCCCTCTCCTTATTTTTGCATTGTCCTCAGTGCAACTTTCACACAGTATCATCAAGATTTTCAAAATATTAAAAAAGATGCAGGTATTCTGCCTGCATAGCATCCTCATGCTCCCATGTCACATCCTTATGACCGTACCAGGTCCACTGGACCTTTACAAGTCCTATGGCTCGATTCCAAAGCTATTTTCTTTTCCGGTCCAATATGAACACAATATGCACTTGAAGGACACCCTCTTTCTCCACTTGAATCACATTCCAATCAATTACATGATTAGCATCAGGTATATATTTCTTAATCAATTAAATATGAAACACATTATGTACAGTCATGGATGCAGGTAATGCAAGCTTATATGCAACAGGCCCAATCCTTTCTAGGATTTCAAATGGCCCACAAAATCTGGCTGCCAACTTGGAGAAGCTTCCTAACTTCAAGGAACTTCTGTTGGCTTTTACTTTCAAGAAAACATGATCACCCACTTTAAACTCTCTGTGGGTTCTGTTTTTATCAACATAACATTTCTGTCTGTCTTGGGTAGCCTTTAACTTCTATTTAATTTTTAGCATTTGTTCTTCCATTTCCTTGAGAAACTATGGCCCAACTACTGCCCTATCAGCTGGATTATCCCAGCTTACTAGAGTATTGCACTTACTTCCATAAAGTGCTTCAAATGGGATCATCTTCAATGTTGCTTGATACCCATTATTGTAGGTGAATTCTACCAAGTGTAGGTAGTCTTCCCATTTAGATGGTTTGTCCATCACATACATCCTCAGTATGTCTTCTATTACTCGATTCACCTGCTCTGTATACCCATCAAACTCAGGATGATAGGCTATACTGAAGTTCATATTCGTTTTGAACCCCTTGAATAACCCTTTCCATAAATTTGAGGTAAATTTCAGGTCTCTGTCAGACACAATTGTCTTGGGAATTTCATGCAATCGTGTTATTTCCCTCATAAAAATATCATCAATGTTAGCTACCTTGTGAGTAGTCTTTAGTGGAATAAAATGGGCAGCTTTCATAAGCTTGTCCACTACCACCATGATTTAATCATGCTGCTTGCCTGTTCTAGGAAATCCTGTGATGAAATCCATTGTCACCACTTCCCACTTCCACTCAGGAATGGATAAAGGTTGTAGCAACCCTGCTGGGTGTTTGTGCTCAACTTTAATCTTATGACACTCCATACATATGGCGATGTATTCAACAATCTCTTTCTTCATACCTGGAAAAAAATAGTGGCTCTTGACTGCTTCCACATTTTTCTGATATCTAGGGTGCCCTGCATAAGACACATTATGCATTTCATGCAAAATTGCAAGTTTATAATCCTGGACATTAGGTACATAGATTCTGTTCTTGTACAAAAGTATTCCATCAGTTTCCAATTTATAAATCTCCACTTTCTGTGGCATCTTACCTTGTTGTAGCTTTGCTACCAAATCCATGTATTGCAAATCTGTAATTGCAGCCTCTAAAAGTTTTCTTTTAATATTAGTTCGGTACATGCTAATGGCCGTAGCATGTAATTCGTGTACTCTCCTACTGAGTGCATCAACCACTTTATTCTTCTTCCCTTTGATATGCTTGATATCAAAATCATACTCACAGAGAAACTCCAACCACCTACTCTACCTAGCATTCAAGGTTGGATGATAAAACAAATACTTCAGACTGTTTGAACCTCCTTCCCATGAGGTAATGCCTCCATTTCTTTAGAGCGTGAACTATGGCCGCCAATTCCAAATCATGAGTTGCATAGTTCCTTTCGTGCTGTTTCAACTTTATAGATTCATAACAGATTACAAATCCATTCTAACCGAGGACTCCTCCCAGTCCTTCTTTGCATGCATCTCTGCACACTACAAAGTCTTCATTCGGATCTGCAATCCTCAGGATTGGAGCACTGGTTAACAGTTGCTTCAATTGTTGGAAGCTTTTCTCACAATCCTCTGTCCGCTGAAACTTCTTCTCCTTCCTTTGCAAGGAAGTGATAGGATGAGCTATTCTCGAGAACCCTGCGATAAAACTTCTGTAATAACCAGCTAGACCCATAAAGGATCTGACTTTTGTCATGTTCTTTGGTGCTGACCATTCTCTGATGGCCTTAATATTTTCAGGATCTACAACTATCCCATCCTTCGAAATAATATGCCCCAAGTAATGGATCTTCTCCTGATAAAACAAGCACTTTCTCAACTTGGAATACAGTTGGTGCTCTCTTAGCACCTACAACACCATCCTCAGATTTTGTTCTTGCTCTTCCTCTGACATGGAATACACCAGGATGTCATCCAAAAATACTATGACAAACTTGTCTAGGTAGTCCCTAAATACACCATTCATTAAACACATGAAAACAATAGGTGCATTCGACAGTCCAAACAACACCACTGTGAACTCGTAATGACCATACCTTATTCTAAAGGTGGTCTTGTTGATGTCTTCATCCTTTATCCTTACTTGGTGATATCTCATCCTAAGGTCTATTTTTGAAAATATCTTCGCATCCTTCAACTGATCGAAGAGGTCATCAATCATCGACATAGGATATTTGTTCTTTACAATTACTTTATTCAATTGTCTGAAATCAATACACAATCTCAATGTTTCATCCTTCTTCTTCATGAATAGGACCAGGGCACCCCAAGGTGACACACTTGGGCATATATACCCCTTCTTCAGAAGTTCTTCAAGATGCAATTGCAGTTCTTTCAGTTCCAGCGTGCTCATTTTATACGGAGATTTTGACACTGGAGCTGCTCCAGGCATCAAGTTTACAAAGAAGTCAATATCTCTCTTTGGGGGTAGTACTGGTACATCCTGAAATACATCTTCAAACTCCTTTTGTACCACATTATCTCCAATATTTGACACCTCATCCTTATATGCTTCTTCCACATGAGCTGCAAATAATTGTCAACCTTTTCTGTAGCACTTCTTCAATTGCATTGCTGAGATTTCTCTGATAGCAACAACTCTGGGAATTCCTTGGACTATTTTCCAATTTCCTTCCTCATCCAGGCAAGTGAACACCTTGTTACGACAGTCTAATATGGCATAGTGCTGGTCCAACCAGTCCATCCCAATTAGACATTCATAAGAACCTAAAGGCAGAACATTCAATTCAGCCTTTGTTCTCAATCCATTCATGTCCACAGAACAAGACTTAACCAACTTAATGACTTTCCTCTTGGTTCCTGTAGACAATTTCACTAACCAAGACTTTTCATGTTTGATTCTCGACAATTGAAAACTTTCCACCACTCTAGGATCTATATAACCATGGCTAGCCCCTGAATCAATTAAAATAGTAAATGGTTGGTTGTTGATCATACCTTCCACTTCAATCATGTGTGACTAATATTCAACTTGCTTGTTTTCCAGGGATGCATAGATCCTTGGCATTCTACTGCCCATGTCCTCCACTGTTTCATCTTGCTGAACATTATGGACAATTATCACTTTGCTATTTTTATGGGGACAATCTTTGTACTTGTGGATCCCCTGACAGTACCAACACTAAATGGGCATCTGTCTTGGCCTTTGTTCTCCTACGTCGGCCATTCTTAGCTCTCTAAATGATGGCTGTCCTCGAGGACTATTTCTGAAAAAGGGTGGCTTAGTTCCATTCTTCCTCTGATCCATCTGGAATTTCTTCTTGTCTTCCCAAGTCTTATAGAAGGTAGGCTTCTCTCTTTTCTACACATATAAGCATTTTTCTCTTCTTATAGTTTCTTCCATGGTCTTAGGATCATCATACTAAATCTTGTCACCAATAGAAGGTGGAAATCCACTTAGATACCTCTGAATCTTGACAATCTCATCTTTGATGAATGTAACATACTTCAGTAATTCCAAAAACCTTTGTTCATACTCATCAATGGTCATGCTGCCCAGCTTGAGTTCAAAGAACTCTTTCATCTTTCTGTCGTAGTATATTTTAGTCAAGTATTTCTTCTTGAAATACCTCTTGAATTCTTTCCAAGTGATATCTTTCTCTCTAATGTGCTGCACCTGCACAAGCTAATCCCACCACATGGATGTTTTTCCTTTTAGTTGATACATTGAAATTCTTCCTTCTGCATGAGAGGAATAATTCTACAGTTGGAAATATTTCCTCATGCCAAGCAACCATGTTTCAGTTTCTTCCTCCTTCTTATGTTCTCTATCAAACGTAGGATGCTTAATCTTATTCATTTTGCCCTTCAGTTCTTCCACTCTAGATCTCCTGTTCTTTCTGGTAGGAGATGGGCTTGAACTACTATGTGCCTCCTTATTGGAGTGTTTCGGGGAGTGACGATGATGCTTGCTAACACTTCTTGATCTTATTTTCTTCACAGGGATCCTGCGACTCCCTGTTTTTCCTAAGTCACTCTCCTTATCCAATTTCTTTTGGATCCTTTCCAAGCTCTTCATCAACTTTAAGTTGAATTCTCCCTGATGTTCCTTAGATTTCATGATCTTTCTGCTATCTTCTCAGTGATTTTGGGCAGCTTTCTGCAATCTTTCTATGATTTTCATCATATTCCCTTCCTCATCTATCTATTCTCCATGCACATTGGAGTTTGACCCCTCAACTTCCAAATGAACATCCATCCCTTTAGCTTCATTCTCTGAACTAGAAGCATTCTATGTCTCCTCCATTTATTTGCACTCAGTAAAAACTCTATTTGGTTCTAGCACTCATTAAAATTTTGCAAACAAAATGTGCAGACAACCAGAATTTGTCAGGCCATTAATCCTTAACAAATCCCACAACATTCATAAACAAATATGACTTAAGAAAATATTCAATTTTAATTCTATGTGATTCTCGTTCAATCAAGAATCCCCGCAGATTACTTTTTTTGGAGCTCTGTGCTGCTATGTTTTTGGGCACTAGCCCCTTTCTCTCCGTC
Source organism: Picea engelmannii (assembly GCA_009831015.1). Classification (NCBI taxonomy): domain Eukaryota; kingdom Viridiplantae; phylum Streptophyta; class Pinopsida; order Pinales; family Pinaceae; genus Picea; species Picea engelmannii. The sequence goes on along the minus strand of ML778170.1, from coordinate 416,353 downwards.
CCCAACCCACACGACCATGGGTCATGACCAAGCACTAGATTAATAAGTGCATACTCGAGACTTCAGCCTTGAAAATTTCAAAGCACAATACGACAATCACTCAGAGTTCCAAGTTACCGAACTCACATGGTAGAGTGGATCAACGGTCCACGTCTACCCAACATCCAACGACTGACCCTCACTGTGGAACTTTAGGCATCTGAGTTCTGAGACTTTGGGACTTCTGAATATTTCACATCCGCACACCTCGAACCATTAATCTTCGAACACTTCCATGACACTTTGTTGACGTCATTACGTCACATCACTTACAATTTTCCAAATTGCGGGGGCATGAAACGATGGTTTGGAGTAACCCTCCTTTCATCCCACAATTCTCCTGACGCTGACATGTAACCCCTCAGTGAAACTATGGTTTGGATTGCGGGACCACCTTGGAGAATTAGCTTCTGTGCAACTTGGGTTCCCGCAATTCCTTCTAGCCGTTGATCTTGATGTATCGTGATCAACGCCACTATGGGTCCTCCAACCTTTAACGATGTTATGTAACATCGGGCCCACATAGTATAGCCATCACCAACTAAGGTGATGGCATGTGGTACGCCTGGAAAGGGCCACGTCACCCCAGGCGACATCATATGACCCCACCACGTCTATCCTTTCACTTCGAAACTTCCGACTTCGAAGCTTCAGATTTTGGATTTTCAACTCTTCTACACTTGCTTTTGCCCAGAGAAATTTATCTCGGAGTTCACGATCTACCAATGCATGTTCTCCTTTACGATCAATGACTATGAGTGGATTCAACACTTCGGCCTTCGCGAGTTTGTCACACTCCACACTAGAACTCCTCCAAAGTGATTTTCCTTTGTCTTTCTAGACACAGATCTAACAGTTAGGCTCTTTTCCTATGATCTACGATGTAGATCTCCTTTGAGAGTTTATGCCTCAGTGCATTCTACTTATCTCGATTGTCGAACTTCGAAAGGCTTCCAGGATAACCTTTCTGCACCTTCTCTGGATCTGAGGGTCGTAAAGGCCTCTCCTTTTTCCCAAACAGATCCTATGGCTCCAACACCCCAAGTGTTGAGCGCTCTCTCTTTGTATTCAAATACCACACCAGCTGCGGTTTTGTTCTACCTCTACTCCTCTTGAGCTTCGTAACATGACCAAGTAACCCCTTGACACTCAAAAACATTCTAAGGTTCAAAATTGGTTCTACCAAACACCATTTCCACTTGAAACCTTGGTTCCAAAAACCACTTATCTGGCCCATCCATGCTCAGCGTTGAAACCATGGGCTTTGATACCATATTGTAACATCCCCAACCATCAACCCCACTATCGGACAACACTACTAAATGGAAAAATTCTCATACTTATATATATAACATGCATTAAATCAAATTAACACATTTAACTAAACAATACAGAGTAATCAAAAGATTATTTCTAACATACAAAAATACTAGAATTAACAGTAATTCATAATTGCAACAGAATACATGATAATATTGCAAGCATCATAGACATGCATTTTAATTGAAATTAAACACATGCATATACTTATCTTTGAAACTGTAGTAACTCCAGCAACCGTGTGCAGACCTTTAAATAAGCTCCCAGCCTTAGACCACATTGCTCATCACGCTCAGCAGTGGGTCACCCCCGAGCTGGGACCAAGCTCCACCTAGGGCAAGGGAATCCTATACTAGGCTGAGGTTACAGGAAAACTGCACAGAGAAACCAGAAGGATTCTCTCCAGTAGGCTTCTTATGCCCACTACTCATGGACTCTCATTCCCACATGCTTGTTCCACCTGGGAGTATACACCTTCACAAGAACAGTCCATCGGTGCTTCACCTCCTTCTCTGGGTCTCGACAACATGTCAGATCAAGAATTCTTAGAGCTTCGTAGCTGGTGCTGGACTCTCTCTGGGATAAAAACACTTCCCAACAGACTCTCTCACCTGGAGAGAGCTGCTCACAGGCCTGACAACCTGCCTCTTCTACCACAGGCTTGAAAACCCACTTCTTCAACTTGTTTCAACCAAATTCCCACAAGGTGAGGATAACAACAACAAAAACTGGTCAATTCCACTCAGGAAACATAGAAGGCATCAACCCAAAGATAGTTAAGGTATAGACTCGAATCTGCAAGAGTGGATAGGTTGGGCTCACAGGATACACAGGTGGCATGACTCAATCCACGGGGTTGCCACTGGTTTTCAGGGTGCGTGACAAGGAATTCACGTAGAGGTTGAACATAGCCTCAATGATTCAAAAAGAGGTTGCGTTAGATTCTCAGGAAAACATCACAAGCTTCAAGTTTCAGATCTGCGTGAGGCATACACAGATCAAACACGTCAGAAACACAGTTAAGACAGCAGACAGAAAAATCGTGAAACTGGTAGAACCAACCCCCAACTCAGTTGATGCTTCGACTTTTAACCGCATGTGCCCAGGTTGACACTTGTCTTCTTGGAGCTGCATGCATTCCCTTTTTCACACGTTGGAGCTGCATGCATTGCGTCTCCTAGGACTTAGGATAATAATAAAATATTATGCTCAAGGACTTAATCCCCTAAGCTTAGCCCCTCTTTCCAACCTTTCAGCCCCTTTTCCCTTACCCACCCCGTGGAAGCTTAGTCCCCCATCACTCTTTCTTCATGGTTGGCTTGCACACAACGATGTTTAATCTTTATTAATGTTCTGCATATTACATATACAAAAACAGGCTCCTGGCCTTTAACACTTAGGCTCTCCGGCCTAATAAACACATAAGCCTACCAACTCATCAATACTCGGCTGACCAACCTACAAAACATTATTTACAATTCATAAACATGATTTACAATTTATAAACATGATTACAACAGGGCTCGTCCTTGGGGATATTACAATACACACACACACACACACACACACACACACACACACATAATCATAGTTATCTTACTTAGTTCCAAAGGCACATTGCCATTGAATAACTTGTTTGAAAGGCATGGACATTTAATTCAGTTAAAATTCAAAAAAAACCTCACAAGGATACGAATCCCCCTGCGTTTTTATAGAGGTGGTACTCCTCTTTGGATAAAAGATGTATCTTGATACTGTCAAGTTGAGATAATAAAATAAGGGAATACTAGATAGCACACCCCAATATTTATCACTCAATAAAAATGTAAAATATTTCTGATTGAAAATGAAATGTATTCACATAAGAGTTTCTGAGAAGAGAACCAAGATCTCACTCATAAAATACAATATATGCAAATATATTGTATTAAAATAAATAACAATTATAGGAAATATGATATAACTCTCACATCCATCACAACATTTTTAATTTTGATCACATTCAAGGAAAAAAAGATAAGTCCTACAATTAAGAGAACTTTAATATTGTGTTTTGATTTAAAACAAGGAAGAATAAGATAGGAACAATTTAAATATCTTTTTCTCAAAACTCATAGTTCAAAGAAATCATTAAAGGTAACCCTAAAATAGTTCTCTCAGATTTTCAAAAAATAATATACGCTTTAACGGTATTGAAAATAAAAATCATTAGTCCATAATTGGACTGGGATTGGGCTCCCATGGACCATAAAATAAAAGAAAAGGAATTGGATTAAACCTGAAAAGAAGAAAGGAGAAGACTGTCGGAAACCAGTTATGAATTTCAATGAAGTATAAACATAATTGGGTGATTTCTAAAAGAGAAGGTGAAGAATATGGAAAAATGTGATCAATTTTACTCACTGTGATGGTGATCTCTCTCATTATCTGGATGTTGATGGGCCTTTTGTAGTCTCCTTGGTTGCAGTTACATGATCGATACCAACCGCCTCTATTTGAACTTCTTTAGTTATCTTGATTAAAGATTACTTTAACCGATTTTCAATGTAATATTTCATAGGAGAAACAATTATTTCCTCTCCGACTTTAATATCAAACAATGTACTTTCATAATCTCTAAAATCAACTAAAAGTTGGTGCAAAGTGTCTTCAATATCTTCATTTTTATTGACATAGTTTACAAGCCAACTTTCAATTTCATGTTCTCTACATTTGATCATGCTATTAAACTTTTATGTTGAAACGAACTTCAACATTTCAATATGTTCAATTTTTTCTCTTAATAAGAAAAGAATTTGATATTAACCTCAGGTCTTGGACTTCTCCTGTGGTTCATGCCAAATCTAGTTCAATCAATTCAAAACAAGATTCCCCCTTTTTTATACTTAGAGTATCAAGATCATTTAATATTTCTTTCAAAGTTTTTATCCTTTTGAGCCAACAAGCTTTCAATTATTTTATACGGATCAGGGATGGTAAATCGTCTTCTTTTCTTTTAAGTTTAGTCATACCCGAAAATTTTAGAACAAATGTAGTGACAACATCTTTGTAAAAACCCTCATCATTTTCGAGGTTGACCTGGAGGTATTCTCTTAGATTAGTAATCTTGGAGCCTAAAGAAACGAAGCGGTTCATCAAATCCCATGCCTCTAAAACAAGAGACATCATCTTCTTTATGTTTTTCCCAACACAACTTCTAACTGCAACAAGCAAACTTGATGTTCCCTTTAAATTTGAGCTTGACTCTGGTGTTCTATCAAAGCTTTTCTTAGGTTGAATAGTAGCGATCAAACGTGCAAATATAGGGGGTGGAATTAAATCATACTCAAGTTCTTTAACTCTTTCATTGAACATAGAATTTTCAGATTCCATTTCATCCACCAATACTTCCAAAGAATCACCTATAGATTTATGAATCCTTGTGAGTCTTGATGGTTGTTAGGACCACACAATGTACCTTTTTGCCTATACTTTTTGCCATCATTATACTCTTGATCACCTACATTTAGACTCATGTTATCACTTTATCTGATCATCTCAAAGGTATACAACGTCCCTTCTCATTACTATATGTTTAATCTGTTTTGCATGATATTTTACATCACTCTCGTACTTAACCATTGACTAGAAATGCATGAGTGTCCAAAACTGCAGATTTGTATTTAAGGCCCATTGCTGAAACACAGAGCTGATGCTGAAACACAGAGCTGCTACATAGTTCGAGCTCGCAGATGCTGAAACACGGAGCTGCTACACAGTCCAAGGTCGCAGATGCTGAAACACGGAGCTGCTACACAGTCCGAGGTCGTAAGATGCTGAAACACGGAGCTATCACACAGTCCAGAGTTGCAGATGCTGAAACACAGAGGAAACCGCCAAAACCGACGATGCTGAAACACAAGGAAGCCGCCACAGTCAGCGGTCAACGCAGTCAGAGTGCAATTCATGTGGCTGAAACAGCCCGTGAATTGCGATGCTGAAACATCATCAGCAACGATGAGAAGAAGTTGTTACACCAGCTGTAACAACAATACCTCGTTCAGCTCCTGTAATAGCATTCGGTTGCGTGAGACTAGGACATCCTATGCTGATTTAGAAAGAAGATCCGACTTAGGATAGGATTCAGATATGCATTATAATGATTGTATCGAAGGGATTTCCTCTTTAAATCAGAGGAAATCACCATTCGAGATATCCAAGTTTTGATGTACTGAAGCGACTCCAGAGAAGCGGGACGTATTCTATTCTTCAATTTGTAATGTGATATTTCGACAGATGAATATAAGACTGCTTTGAGTATCCTTCTCTAGCTCTTCGTTCAAGGGAATCTTGTGAGAAGGGAGGGCCCACCTTCATCACAAGATTCACCCATTAGTTAGAAGTGTGTTAGTATAATTTCTGTTCATGCTTTGTTTAAACTGTCGTTTGCTGAAACATTGTTTTTAATGGATTCCGCTTTGCTGAAACACTACTAACTCTGTCTTAGTTATTGAATGGAATTTGTAATTCTTTTTATCAGCAATCTTGTGTGATGATTTTATGAGGCTACCAGAGGTTCGGTTAAAAGGTTCCTGCTCAGACAGGAAGGAATCCAAATACCTCGACTTCTGTAGATTTCATTTACTGCTGCAAGCGTGCTAGCCAGAGATTTGGTTGAAGGGTTCCTGCTCAGACAGGAAGGAATCACAACACCTTATCTTCTGTAGATTTCATTTACTTCTGCAAGTGTGCTATCCAGAGATTTGGTTAAAGGGTTCCTGCTCAGACAGGAAGGAATCACGACACCTTGTCTTCTGTAGAATTCATTTACCTCTGCAAGTGTGTTAGCCAGAAACTGGGTTAGGGATCCCTGCTCAGAAAGGAAGGAATCAAACTGCCCTATTCTCTTTAGATCTCAACCTCACAAGTGTGCTAAAATAGAAATAAGGCTCAAGGCTCCTGCTTAGAAAGAAAGGAACTAGGTGGCCTTGTTCTCTGTTAGATATAGTTAATTGTTTCCTGCTTACTGTTTTCATGAAAGAGTGTTAGTACTGAAGTCTCTGTTTGAGAGTAAGGGTCCTATTCTCTGATTGCAGAATAGTTGTTCTTTCCCATTGCAAGTGTTATTTTAATGTAATCCAGAATTCTTAGATTGATCTTTAAAGGTTTGCAATAGGGAAGTTACTTACCTGTGATTTAATTCAGAACTTCAGTTTAGTTGAGCA
>ML778170.1:373301-398739 GCA_009831015.1 Picea engelmannii | reverse complement strand
GTGTTATTTTAATGTAATCCAGAATTCTTAGATTGATCTTTAAAGGTTTGCAATAGGGAAGTTACTTACCTGTGATTTAATTCAGAACTTCAGTTTAGTTGAGCAAGTGTGATTAGTATAAGTTTCTTTACTACAACACTGAGCTGCTTTTGGAATTGAGCATATATTGTGCGTGGTTATCTTTGAAATAAAAGACTTCCCTGGGTTGATAATTTATGTTTCACTTGGTTGTTTAAAATTAATTAAGCAATTATAGTGACCAACAATGGTAAAACTTCGCTCAAATTAAATTCTGAAAGTGTTTTCCCTTGGAATTTTTTCCCTTTTAAATTAACTCTTTCAAATATTAATTTCTTAGAGTCTTTATCAAATAATGCATTGTGAAGAGTTAAGGATTCTTCTTCATAAAATACCAGCTCTTGTGTCTCTAGTTCCATTGCAATTTCCAAGCTCTCTTGAATCCTTTGCTCATGATCTAGAAACTCAATATCTTCGAAATTTGTGGCCAACTCCATATTCTCAAGGGTATCATAATCATCAAGTACAAGCTCACTTACTTCCTTTTGATTTACTTGTCTTTTTCTTTAATTTTTTATTGTGAGCTTATGAGGTCTTTCAATGTTATTTTTTGGAGGGTCAGGATCATCTCCATTGCTTGAATTTTCAACTAAAGATTTCTTTTGTTCTTGAGTTATAAATTGGGGGTTTTGTTTGGGTGTGTCTCTTTTTTGAGAAGAAATTTGAGACCTTGTTTTTATCTCATTTATAACCCTTCCATGTTTCTATGAGCTTCATTAGTACTGACAACAGTTTCAAGATATCCAACTGGAAATTCTTCAGGGTTGTTTCCATCTTCTTCTTCTTCTTCTTCTCCAAATAAATAAGTATTTATATATGATACACTAAAACCAACATAATTCATATGATTAATGAAATATTGTTGAGGGTCGAACCCTTTTACTTGATTTTCCAACTTCAAATTGTAGTGGTCAAACTGAACTGCATACTCATTAATTTTTTAATCATTTCTGAATGTAATTTCGTCAATTTTACATGGTAATGAAATGAATTTATTTTTCTTTCTTTCATAAAATAAATTGGCCTAGAATATGTACTCTTTACAGACTTCTATTACAAATATTTTATCTGACACATAAAATTCAAGATAAATTGGGGCTTCTCGGGAGCAGTAAATTCTAATGACACTGTAATTTTTTATTGCCTAAAAACTTCCTATTTTATATAAAAATGTTTCCACATTCAATTATAGTCTAGAAGTACCATTTCCAAATATGAGTTTCTTGAAAGAAGAAATGAACGAATCATAAAATTCATAAAAATGGTACATTGCCTTCTGCTTCCACAAAGCAGGGTACCATGTATGAACATGGTCTATCTTATAGTCGACCTGTATTGTTAAATACAATCCTTTGAATACATGAAAATATATGATGGAAAAGATTAAATATGAAGACATATAGAATTTCTTATCCCTAATAAAATTTGATAATTGGAATGATATTTTAGAAGAGATAATTTTTGACCAGTCGAAAATTACTTTCTCTTGGATAGAAAAATACAAAATATAAAGAGATAGACAAGGAACTGTAATAGTTGACTCTTGTCCAAAAACCCTAGATAGAATCCATGTCATTTCTTGATATGGTTTTCTTAATTGATTGACCTGTATAGTTTATATATCCTCTGACATTGTCGACAGGTCTTCCATATATTGCGACAATAGGTCCCATCCACCATTTCTAACTTTCATAAATTCCTTGGATTCATCAACCTTGAAGTTCATTGTTGGATCTGGTAACCTGAGAATTTTGTTGAAAGTTGATGGCACCAGAGAAGCCGAATATTGTCTCTATAACTGAATAATTCTTTGGTATTTCTCGTAATTATTTGTGTACCATACAACCATCTGTAGAATCACAGACTTCAAGAAAAAAACCATTCCTTAGCAATTCCTGATGTCCAAATATCATTAGTACTTATTTCTTGATGCAGAAATGTAGAAAAATATTTGTAAACTCTAGACCAGTGATATTTTGGATCTTCTCATACAAATGTATTCAGAGTATCGCCACAAAATATTTCTTTCCTTCTGGTCATCGTGCTTTAGATTTGGCGAATTATCTATATTCTCTATGAACGTTAATACCAAAGTAATTATTTTTATTTAATAAAACTTGAAGCTCTTTTTTCGAAAGAATGATTAATGAAAATTTAATTTGAATTAATTGAGAATGGTATCAAGAAAATAACCACAAATATCAGTCCTTTGGTAATTAACCATTAGTTATTTCTTGTAGGATATGCATTTAATATTCCTTGGAGAAAGTGACAAGAAGGAATGGGGATTCACGGCTGAGCGATGGAGGAATGTATGTATATAAAGAATCAATGGAGTAAATCTGATCCCGCAACTATGCGATAATATCTCAAAATTTGACTAAGTGCCACAAAACGAATGGAAAGAGGAAATAAAATAATTTTTTTAAAGACTAGTGATATGATCTCCGCTTCCATGATAAACATTTGAATTGGATAAGTATCATAATGTCAAGAGAGAGAGGTGAAGTCTCAAGAAATTACTACGTACCGTGAAGTGGATGGACATAGGCTTGGACATGAGATGAATCAGTAACTCAACCCACAACAAAAGTTTGAAAAATTGTAAGTACAATGCAATGTGAGGATTACAGAACATGGAGTGCATTTTGGTAATGACGGAGCTTTGGAATTGGATGAAAATATGTGATCAACTTGAGGACCCACCATTCTGCGAAGAGTACAAGAAAAGACTAAGTGTTAGTGAAAAATGGATATGGTGGAGAAGAAAGGTGCATTTTGTATGGGGTGGAACTTGAATAGAATACTTATGAACCCATGAGAAATGAAAACTTTTTTAATCATGGGAAATAAGATATACAATAAAGAGACTTATAAAATACTTAGTGAATTTTAGGATCAACAACTGGCCCCAAATGTGGGATAACAACTCCTCGTGGGTTAATAAGAATCCAAAATCTCGACCATTGGCTATGGAGTTAGTATGAAAAAGATCTTAGAAAACATAGATTAAAAAAATATGTACAGGAAAAGAAAAACTATATACAAGTGAGAGTAAGATTGATCAAGAGAAGAAACTTTTAAGATGTTGTCCATTAACTGGAAACATATGAATTTTTTATGAGGAAAATCTCTCTATGGCTAGGGTGAACCACAACAGATAGGATTGACTGTAGAAATCGACTCAATTCCAACATATGCTATATAAACTAATGTGCAAAGGAGGTAAGAAAGAGGCCTACCTCATCCAAACGTTTGATCATGTCCACCATTGAGCACTTCTACCCAAATCTTTATACCTACAACAAGTTCTCAACAAACAAGAAAAGAAAGCATATAGTGATAATATAACAGGTTAGCACATTAGATATCATAATCCATTAATATACAAAACAAACATGCCCATGGATCATAATACATATATTTGCAAGATATCAGTTGGACGGGAAAGGAGTATTTCTATTAATAAATGATCAGCAGAAGTGAAAACATTACAGACTTCCGTATCGGCATAGTTCAGAACCAAGAAACTGATTTCCTTCCAACTGGTCCTCCACCACTTCTATATTCCACCAAAGGTATGATCATATAAGGGAGAAAAAGAGGTTCTCCATAAATAAGGGAAGATCTTGGGGGTTGAAAAATGTTTTCAGACTTAAAGGACAAAGGGATGCAGATTTGATAATGAAGTAATAATTTCTCCAGAGTAACTTTGCTCTCAAAGTTGAATTCTCTCTTCTTTTCCATAGCTCAGAATTGGCTTCTTTATAGCCTTAAAAATGAAACTGAAGGGCCGATTCAGAATGTTTCCAATATATGGAAGGCCAAGGATCATAGATCTCCTGTCGTGACATGGAAACCCGACATTTAATTTTTATTTTTTGGCACAAATCCCGATGTACGTGAGTTGTAGTGGAGCAACCAACGTATACACTTGTTGTATATCTTGCAAGGTGTGTACAAGTGGAAAAATATTTATTTTTGTCTCTAGATTCATTAATTAGGGAAAGTAAGTCTGCATAGGGAAATGGAGTAAGGCCCTCTCTACAAGATTGCATAGGGTGAGGCAAATCTTTCTCTAATAGATGCCCCCTAATGTTTTAGGTCATAGGAGTATCTGTGATGGCCGGAATACATTATAAATAACCCATAAGTGGAGTTGTAGAGGACCAGCTAGATGAACTCAATTGCTCATTACATTCTGTACTGACTTTGCATACATGGCTTCCATGAATACACTGCAGATCCATGTGAAAAATATACCAAAAAAGTGTCCGTGGCCATAAAATAGGCAAATACAAATGTGGTTACATGCCAATAGTTGTCATAGTCATGAACAAGGCCCAGTAAAATCAGTCTCAAAACTAATCTGAAGATATCTGTATACCATGGAGTACAATATGATCTCCCATGATCACTGAAGTCATATAGGTACTGGTCCAATGAAAAGGAAGCAACAACTCAGGAAAGCTGTGGCCACATAATGATGTCTTCAAATATTCTACACAATCCGCCAAAGGTGCAAATCTACATCATGTGAATAAATGAGTTTAAGTCGAACATAATGAGGCATCGTTTGATTACCGGTCATTGATGTATACCGTTAACAAATGTGATACAACCTACCAATAATGAAATTAGGTATCAAGGCACCGAGTACATTCTTACAAGTGTGAATAGAGGAGTCAGTGTCGAAAACCTGAAGATTCCATCGATCAAGAGACATTGATGTATTCCCAACTGTTAATGGCGAGAGAGTTTGCCACTAGTGACTACAAACCTCAAGGTACTCATAATACTCTAGATATCATTTACAGATAATGGATGATGTCAATGGAAAGAGACTCTCTGAAAGAAGAGCATTACGACATCTCTCATCAGTCAACACAAGGTACAAAACAGGAGCTTCATGATTTGGTGGGAATAGGAGGAAGAACAAGTTCATGAACCAACTACCCTGTGCATATTTCGCATGTGCCAAGTGCAAGTGGTACACGAAAAAGACCCTCTGAATAGAAATCAATGATGAAAATTGCTGACAAAGGCAAGGAAACCACCAATAAGGCTAATGGTATCCAAGACACTGCACAAATCCCAATGTGTGAATAGATGTCTTGCCTTCGAACACAAGGGAAACCACCCAGTCAATGATCAATGATGAAATGTCGACTGTTGGGTTCAAGGTTACCTACCAATGATGAAAGTAGGGCTAGGGTGCATGATGGGACTAAAGTATCATGTGATTTTGAAACAAACTAAGGGTATGGCCGACATGCAAAATCAAGAGTTCTGAGGAGTGGCCGACATAGGTTGATAGACTTCCTTTGAACAAGAGCATGAGACATATGGTGGACTCTAGAAGCATAGACCCAAAGATAAAGCCATGAGATGAAGGAGGCATCAATGAAGTTCTCTGTAGGGACTGGAAGAGAAACCAGTCGGTAGAGAAGAATGTGTAACGATCTCAACTTCTTAATGCCATGATAATCCCAAAATTATGATGAATGGACTCAAATAACTTTGTGCTCTATTAAAAGCCGACACGACTACTGCCAAATATAATATAGTACTCCCTTCCCACCCATCTTTTTTTGGTTTTTCATAACAAACAAATGCTATGATACAGAGGAGGAAACGAGTGTCGCAAGTAAGAAAAACTAGTTCCAATAGTGGAACATACCTATGCTCAATGCAGGGAAGTGCATGTGGGAGATGGCAACTTGGGGGATTTTCCCTCCTAGGTATAGGGTGTCAAATTGTGAAGGATATAAACAAGGCTCTCTTGGTTGAGGATGCAAAACTGGTGAGGAAAATGGTTTATAATGCAAAGCGAGAACCGACTATAGGCTCAATACTGCAAGCAGGGGCATGAGATGAAATAACAACTTAACGCCAAAAAATGTCCTTTTTTATGTCTTTTAGTCTACTTGGTGTGAAAAAGGGGTAAACTTGTGCCAAGTAGACGTCTTTTCAAATCCAATTTATGAGTGTGAAAATGACAAGTTCACTCGGTGATCTTTTCTTTTTTTGGTAGCAAGTCGGAAAAGAGATTAACTAAGACTCATGATCTTTCAAATCCAATTTAATGAGTGTGAAAGGTACAAATCACTCGGCAATATTTTTGCTTTTTTAAAGATGAGATGGAAAAGAGATTAAATTAAACTCATTTGGGAGTCCACGAGGTAAAAGGTCGAATGTTTATGAATGAGAAATGAGGGTCAGCATAAAGTTAAGTACGAGTTGTGAGGGACTCCCGGTCTTGATGAAAAAATCTCTGCATGGGCACCAAATGCAGTAGGGGATCTAACTAGGGCACCCATGTTTGGTAAGTCACTACCACTTGATAATGACACAACTTTATAGCAGATGGAAGGTTTTGTCTTGCAACAAATGGGTTTGTACCTAGGGCATAAAGAGCGACAGTCATAGGATAATGAGAAAATGCATAATGGAGTGGATACTTATCCTATATGTTGGGTAATGAATATACCTACCCAAGGTGACAAATGGTCAACAAAGTATTGAAATTTGCAAGAATCCTAGGTTAAAACTGCAAAAACCAACTCAATCCACTTTGGTATTAGTCCATTAGGTGTAAAAAATGGTTTAAACTATAGAAAGTGGGTAAAAATGATTTATAAATAGTAATAAAATAAAACATTACTATACCATTTTGATTTTTTACCCAAATAGTGCAAATCAGACCAAAATTCCTCCAAGATTCAAACAACGATTGCGGGAGCATCCGACAACGAAATCACGAGTCGTCTGGATCAGGTAATTCTTGATCTCTTCCTCTTCAATTTCAATGGATTACATTTTTGAATTAGGTGTTAAATTTTTAGTTATTTAAAGCGCAAAGTAGAGTTTTCGGTGTACGCGGGATGCCTGTGATTAGGTCACGTATATGATGAGATATATGCGCCTGTATTAACTACAGGACACGTATATTGAGCCCTACCCACGATTGTGTGCAAAGAAAGCCACGTATGGGCACACAAATGACCAAAAAGGAGGGTTCTAACTCAAAATTGTGTTTTTTTTTGACAGGATGGTGCTTGAATGGTGAGAAAGGGAACATGAAGAGGTTGATGCCATTGTAGATCAAGATCCGGGAGCCCAAATGGCTTTAAAGTGATGCATTTTTTTTAAGTTTTAGGTGCTCAAAGGGATGAGAGCCCAGGTGAGGTTGTTGGAGATGTTGGTGGGTTACTGGGACCCTGATAGCGAGAGCTTCAATCTCGATGGGAAACCATTGAGAATTGAAGTGGAGGACATCTACTTTCTGATCGGTTTATCACACCGGGTGGAGATTGTGAACCTCAAATCATGGGGGGCAGGTAGTGGGATGAAGATAGAAGAATATATCGATGCCCATTGTGTAGATGGGACCCCTAAGGTAAGGATTCAAGTCCCCATCCGAGAAATAAACAACCTCAGTCTGAGGATCACTGTCTTAGTTTTGACCAGGATCACAGGTTCGGCCTCATTGCACCAGGCATCAATGTCGCTCATGTTTTATGCAGTGTAGTGTGCGAGACCCACACTATACGACTAGTGTACCTCACTACTGGCCAATATGAAGAGCCAGTTGACGGAGTGTAAACAGGGGGGTAAAAGGAATTTCGGGTTTTCCACCATCTTGTGTAGTTTCGTTTCTGAGCAGGTTCCAGGCTTGGGACTTAGAATTGATATTCTCCTGAGAGGACCTCGTGATCCAGCCATGGCACAATGGCCCAAGGTGATGAGGCGGCAGGGGGGAAGGTAGGGTGCTGACACCCTACAACGAGTAATTTTTTTACTGGTGGCGACGACAGGTCATCACTATGGATGACTATCCCTATGAGGGGATCGACTTCAAAGGAGATCCAAACATGCCACTTCCACCAGGAGCCTCTTATGGTGACATAGGTATGTCAAAAGTTTTTACATATTTCATTTATTTGTATTTTTTTGTAATTAGGACAAAAATATATTTTGGGTGGTGTTCAAGTATTGACTAGATATTGGTATGTCGCAGACATGGGTCCATGATGGCCAGAGGGTTTCCCTCGGCATCGACGGAGGAACCGGGGAGACGAAGCGACGGGAGGAGAAGCTGAGAGGGTGCTACAAAACATGTAGGGCAACTTGTTGCGTTTGACACACAATATACCCATGGTTCAGGTAGAGGATCTTCTTGAAGCGATGCAGCGATAGGTGGTTGGTAAACCCAGGGCATGGATACGACTCTTTCAGCATCTCGCAAACACCGTGGTTTTCTACCATGACACACATCTGGCACCACAAGCATAGATGTCGTGGCATATTATGATACCGACTGTATATACATATTGAGGGTGTTAGCCCCATTTTGTACTATAAAAACCATATTTTTTGAAATATATAAAAAGGATCATCAACTTTACTTATATTTTACAATGTGTACATTGATGAGATGTTTTATTTGCTTTTAAATATGTGACAAATGGCAATCTAAAACATAGTTAGCATAAGCATCAGATACATGATTAGAATTGATAGGAATATCATAATATGTAATAAAATAAAATTGTCGTTCTAAAAGATGTATCCGTAAGAATTGTCGGAGTAAAGTAGGATCATGCACGCGGTAATGATCGTTCAAATGACGTACTACTAACTGAGAATCTAGGAGAACTTATAATGAATGGATGCCATGTGAGATAGCATTGTGTAAAAGTTCTATAACAATGCTATATTCGACCATGTTATTCATGGATGGCCTTAGGCATATGCCTCCTGAAGACACCAGTAGACCCTTGGGTGAATAAATCACCCAAGCGGTGGAAGCCAAGTTTCGTGTGTGATGACTGGCCCCATCTGCGAATCCTAGGTATACTGACGACTCCATTGACATCTGTCAACCAAGTAAAAACTCGATAAGAAACCCAAAGACGAAAAATAAATAGATATATACACCAAATTACATTAGTATACAAAGAGTTCTGTCCAAGCCTGGGGCTCAAGCATAGTATATTTTTGAGTAGAGCCCATTTCTGGGCTCGACCAACTTATTCCGTTCATAATCTTCTAACTCATAGGCTCCTTTTTCTAGAACACGTTGCATGATGTAAGGACCATGCCACATGGGTTTAAGCTTTCCTTCCCCATGTGGTTCTTTAGTTTGATCATACATGAGGACCAATTCACCCTTAGCGTACAACCAAGGATAGATAGACTTATCGTACTAGACCTTGACACATCGTTTGTTCACCTTGATAGTCATAGAGGCGTCTTGACACTGCTCATCAAGACTCTCTAGGTATACAAGGCGTCGCTCGAGATCGAAGGTGTCAGGTAGGAGTGTGACTGCAAACTTAAGAGAAGGGATTTCACATTCAATGGGTAATATCGACTCCACACCGTATACTAACTGGAAAGGAGAAAATATGGTGGCAGTCTTGACCAAGGTTCATTATGCCCGGAGTGCAGGATATAGCATGATGTGCCAGTCATATTTACTCTGACTGACAGTTTTTTGCAAAATGGTCTTGAGAGACTTGTTGACAGCCTCTACTTTCCCATTTTCCTGGGGATAATAAGGAGAAGAATTACCATGTTTAAACCCCAACTTAGCTACTAGTTCTTCCATCATCTCATTCTAAAAGTGACTGCCATGGTCAATGACAATCTCACTTGCGCTACCGAACAGAGCAATAATCTGATTGAATACGAAGAAGGTTGTAGTCTTCCCATCAGATTTAACTGTAGGCATGGCCTCGGCCCACTTAGTAAAGTAGTCAACAACAACGATAATGTGTTGATTCCCCCCAACCAAAGTTGGGTTGCAATCGACAAAGTCCACCCCCCACTTGCTGAAGGGACTGATGGTGACGACTGGGTGAAGAGGGGATGGATGTGAGTGCATTTTTTGAGTGAACACCTAGCAGGGGTGACACTTCTTAACTGCTTCAATACAATCCTTAAAGATAGTAGGCCAAAAGTAACTGGCTCTCAAAATTTTATCGGTTGTCGCCAGCTTGGATAGATGATCACCACAAGCCCCACTATGGAAATCATTTAGTACAGACTCGGCTTCTCCATGAGTTAAGCAATGATGCAAGATATGATCTATTCCTCGACGATACAAAGTGTCATCGATGATAGTATATTTCTTAGCTTGGTATCTTATACGTCGTCAATCATCTCTTGAGAGATGCTGAGGGAACTTCAAAGTTTGAATATAGAAAACAATGTCTCCATACCAGGGGGCTGACGATGAGACAAGAAAAATGTGTTCATCTGTGAATGAATCAACATGGATAGCATCCTCATCTAATCATGGAAAATCAGATATCAACTCTGCAAAGACTAGGGATTTCTTGGATTTTGTGGAAGCGAAATCGAGATCAAACTCTTGTAAAATGACAATCCATTTATTATATTTCCCCCCTATGATACATTGGGTAAGGATGTATTGAAATGGATTGACATCAGAAACCACCATAGTCTTGCAAAGTAATATATAATGATGCAAACGATGGACTGCATGAATGGAAGCCAAAGCTATCTTTTCAACGTGAGTGTAATTGAGTTCAGGACTGAGTAAAGTTTGACTAAGATAGTAAATGACTTGCGTGTGGAGCTCATCATCCTCCTAAATGAGAACCATACCAATCGTATCTTCGGATGCAATGATATAAAGCAATTAATATCTATTGTAGTCAGGAGGCTTCAACAGAGGCGCCGACACCAAAGCTTTCTTCAAAGCATCGAAGGACTCCTGGGCTTTCTCATCCCAGATAAAAGGGGTGTCCTTCAAAAGACGCATGAAAGCTTTAGTGATAGTAGCATAGTTCACTATAAACCTACGAAGAAAGTTATCTTTCCCCTGTAGAACCTGAAGTTGTCTAATCGTGTGTGGGGGAGGAAACCAAATTATTTCCTTAACCTTAAGTGGATCTACCATGATCCCAGTCTGAGAAACTAGAAAACCTAAAAGATGACTAGTCTTAACGCAAAATATGCAGTTGTGAGGGTTCAAACGGATCCTATAATAACGAAATATTTCGAAAACAAGTTGAAGGTGAGTAATGTGATCCTTTCTCTTGTGAGAGTGAGCAACAAGATCATCAAGGTAAGCTTCAAATATGTGCTTAAGATCATGAAACACGCAAGTCATGGCACGTTGAAAGGTTGCTCCGACGTTTTTAAGGTCAAACGGCATCTTCTAGTATGAAAAAGTACCCCAAGGACAAACGAATGCCATCTTGTGTTGATCCTCAGGTTTAATTTGAATTTGATTATATCCTAAAAATCCATCCATAAAAGAAAATACTTCGCTTCCCGCACACTCATCGAGAATCTGATCGATGAAAGGTGTGGGGAAGTTGTCTTTCAGACAAGCCTTGTTCAGGTCACAGAAATCCATACATACACGGATGGTTCCTTGCTTCTTATCTATAGGAATGAGGTTGGATACCCATTTGGTTAAAGGAACCGGGTAGATGAAGCCAACATTAAGTAGCTTTCCCACCTCTGCCTTAATAGCAGGGGCCTTTCGAGGGTTGACAACTCTAAGACATTGCTGAATAGGTTTAGCATCCAGATAATTTTTACTTTCATGTTCGAAAATATGAGGTTCTATCCATGGCATCTCTTCATAGGATCAAGAAAATATGTCTCGAAATTCCTTGAAGAGCTCGGTGTAGATCAAGATTTTTTCTGGCAAACAATCCACACCAATATTTACATTTTCAACCTTACCAGGGGTACAAGAGATTTCGATATGGATGGTAGGAGAAATACTCTCCATGTTTCCTTCTACATAAATGCCATGCGTATCAAGTGGAACTATGGCGTGACCGACTATCTCACTCAATGTAGATTGAAAGTCCTCTTGTTCGATTATTTCAAGCTCTAGGAGAAAATAAGAATGGTGATGCATATCATCCCAAGGTTTGTCAGAACCATTCATGTGTTCGATGATGGCTTTGTCCGAAGGCAAAGTCTCATCGAGGCAATCATGTGAACAAGACAATGAGGTGGCCCACATGGGCCTAGACACAAGATCCTCCTCATCCATCGGTGAGGGAACAAGATCGGGATTGATGAAAGAGTCAAGAACAACTTGATACGCAATCTCTTCTACCAATAGTGGCATGGCCATCCCAGCATGTGACTGTCCTTCACAAGACAAAGACAAGGAAGGTAGGGTCCACGGATCATCAAAATAATATGTGTGAAAAGGAATGGACCTCCCAGTCAAGACGGGTCTACTAGACATGGCATAAACTTGATGGTTCGGTGTCGAGAAGTCGATAGTACCCATAAGGGAAGAATACATTACAACACCGATATTCTCAGTTGCCGACCAAGAATTGTCGATCACAGGGATCGAATGTCCAAGAGTTGCATTAGGACTAGAGTACGCAAAGCATAACTGATCGATCATCACAATCTTACCTTCATGAGGAAAACAAAGAGTATGGAAGATGGATGATACGACAACGATCATAGCATAATTCCAATTGTGACCTAGTAACAGGTTATAATCAAGAGGTGCATCCACTACCTCTACTTCCACCTCTAACGTCTCCCTACCTAACTGGACTAGAAAGGCAGGGAGAATACCGTGAGGGAGGAGGGAATGACCATCGAAAGTAGTGAACATGGTCAATGACCTGTAAAGGGTCGGAGAACCAAGAGATTTCCACAAACTAGGGACATCACACACGTAGGAACACCTTCATCAACAACCACACGTTTGATGGTATACTTTGAATACTCCACATGGATTTGGAAATCCACATGGTAAGGAAAGCGAGGATTAACATCTGTTACATCAAACTTGATAAGCTTTGATCCACTGGGTTCTAGAGCTCCTAGAGAAGAGAGTAAGATATTCCTCTGTGAAGGACACGTCTGGAGTACCTCTAAAGCTGACATAGCACAAGGGGTTTGGCCCAGGTCCTCAACAATAGAGTATTTATGGGTGGCTCTAGCATTTGGATTATGGGTAGAGCGCTTGAGTACTCCTTTCTGAATACACGGCTATGGATCTGGTTTCTCAATTTGTAAAGTCATCTCTGGGGGAGGAGGAGGAGATTCTAGACCAGAAATAGTTTCTTTAGAACTATAATCTCGAGATCGAGTGGCTACATCGATTTTTTCATCGACCATATCAATACATAAATGGTCACCATCTTGTGACTGCTGGTTTTGACTGCCACCAACCACATTTTTGGCATTTGAGGAGATCGAGGCTAAGTGTTGATTATGTGGGAATGGATTCATTAGTACGACGAGCGATTGAGCTAAAAGCCTAGCAGCTTCTACAAGTTTGGGGCACAAATGGGTAAGGTGATCATCTATGCAAACCTTATAGGGAAACTTCACTTTACATTTTTTGCATTTTCCCTCTCCAGCATTACTACTTGTCTTCTTATTATTTTCCTTTGTTTTATTACTATTTTTTCCACCCTTATGATTATTACGTCCTTTATTCTTATTCCCTCCTGGTTGTTGTCTACCATTTGGGTTGTTCGAAGATTTCACTGAGTGTACATCCACCAAATCAGTGGGATTGGAAGACACACATGAGGCTAGTCCTCCTGTAGACTGGCTTAAAGAAATATCTTTCAACTAGTTCATCACCAAGTCTACAGACTTTACATTGGTGGAACCTACAATGCCATTGACATGAGGTCCAGAATTTTTCCTGGGGTCATAAGTAGACTACGATGCGTCAGGAAGAAGATGGTATAACATCCCAGACTGAGCATATATCAAATCTAACTATTGGGCTCTAAAGATATCTTCTTCCTTAGAGGTAACCCTGAAATTAGCAATGTCCTTTGAGATAGGAGCATGTAAATACTTAAGAAACCATTCCAAAAGAAAGGTCGAGGGTATAGGGGTCTTAATCAACCTCTTCCATCTACGCCACTCCTGGATATGGTACAAGATATGAGTGGTGGTATCCTGGTGTAAAGTAGACAACAACTCTAAACCAACATAATAACGAATGGGAAACTAGAAGTGGTTAAGAAAGACCATCACCAACTGAATAAAAGTCCCATATGCCCCCCTTGGTAGCTCAATATACCATTTTGCAATAACTCCAACAAGGGTGCGTTGAAATAATCTCAAACGAATAGAATCGTCATTAAGGGAGTTTGATGAGCACCAAAGGTGAAAGGTAGTGACGTGACTACCAGGATCCTCTCCATTCTTACCCTCAAACTTTGGGATGTTTGAAGGAATTTTGGTGGGGATCGGGGGCCATGTAGGATTGTGACTCATAGGGTCATTCATTAACTTAGACAAATCTGACAGATTAAGCATGGCCAGAAAAGGGAGACGGGGTTGTGATATCTGGCCCCAACCTTTCGGGAAAGATTACTCTTGCGGATTCAGAGGCCATCCAGGGTTCTGGCAAACACCATGGCCCTATCCAGCATTATAAGGCCCTCCTCCGAGATGATTCATATAAGGTGGGTTGGGCATCATTCCAACTGGAATGTTCTACTGAGGATTATAGAAACTGCCCCCAGCCGGGTTAGATCTAGGTTGGGGGTTTCCCAAAGTGTGAAACTGACCTCCCCTAGGTTGAAAAATGGAGGATAGAGGCGGATTTTTCATTCCAAATGTATTGGTCAGAATCTATGCCGAGGAGGTAGGATTGTAAGGTGGAACTTGAGCTGCAACTTGTCTGCTAGGTTGATTATTCTACCCAGAAGTAGGAGGATTAGACCCAGGGTTAAAAGTAGACATGCCTCCTATATTAGGAGCCATTTGAGGGATTTGAGATCCACCAAATGAAAAAGGAGTGTAAGGAGGTGTATTTCCCCCAATCCCAATGCTAGCATTAGGGCCAACAGCTGGGATGGAGTTCAAAAACTGTGAGGTGAAGTTAGGTGTTGTATCATTTTCGTCACTTGAATGAGAAAAAGAGGGACACTTGCAATTCCATTTGGTTCAGCTAAATAGGACATAAGTGAGTGCAAGAGTTAGACACATCAAGCACAAGAAATAAATAAACAACTAAGATAATAACAACTAAAGAAACAAAACTAAAGTGCATAAGGAAACTAGAACCAAAATCAACCAAACAATTGACCAATATTCATGCCACCAATGGATAGATTTTATTAGTGGGAAAATACCGAAGAGAAAGGAAGACTTATGGGTCCCCTCTTCCTCCAAGGGAGAGCTCTTGAATCCCCTATGTGAGAGATCTTCTTACAAATATCAAACTAAAAAGGAAATGGTGAAGAAATCCAAAGCTTATTCCCTCAAGAGGTGAAGTGAATGGATCAATGAGATAATGCTAGTATGCTCCAAGAAGGAAAGAGGTTCCTTGCAGGAGAATAGAGGCAGCGTAACAATACAAATAGATTCTTGAAAATATAGTGCACCCATGGCCTCATTTTATAGAAAATCTTTGAGGCATTATCCAACCGGTCTTTAGTGTGAACAAGGGGCCCTTTAGGGCACCCTTAGGTTTTTGACCAGCCACCCACTCAGATTCAGCTCGGATTTGAGGGTCAAATCGACTTGAGAGTTGAACCAGAAGTGGCTGAGGGGGCGACAAGAACCATAAATGCATTGTTCTCAGGTGTGCATGGATTTCTGAGTACACAGTCGCGCATCGGGTGGATGTGCGATTTTCTGACGTTTCTAACCTGCGCATGTTCACACTCTTCCTGCAGTGCTTCTGTGCATGTTACTTTTTTAACCAGTTGTATAGTTTGTGCCCTTTGGAAATGCATTTTTGGGGCTATCAATGAACTAATAGGTGTTTGTAGATGCTAGATTCATGTAATCATTTGTGAATTAAATTTAAATGATAACAGATGCCCCCTGATGTGTGAGGTTAGGAGCATACATATAGCTGAAATACATCAATGTTTCTTCTACTAAAAATACCATTGTAAGAAAGAGTGTTGATAAGAAATACAAGAGAGATCCGGTGGAGAGAGAGGGGAAATGGTGGGACCCAAACCTTTCTCTAGGTGTGGGAAAATAAAAACTGTATACAAATGAGGCGGGCATGCCCTATGCTCATGTCATGTAACTCAAATATGTAAGGTAGTAACTGAAGCTATATGTTGATGTAGATAACTGCAGTGCCCTTCAGGGCGGCTTGATAATGGTAGATGACAATTTGGATGGTGAACATACTATGAAAAGAGGTGAAGACACCTATAATAAGTGTCGATGACTCACAGGCATTGATGGCCCAACAAATGTTAGAGGTCTTCGGCTAGTATAAAACAACTGCAATAGACACAAAGTAAGACCCACCGTAACATGAGATTGTGTTGAATTTGAATGCTATGGGGGTCAAAGACAATAGGGAGAAATGATGGTTCTCCCTGTGCCATTCGAGACTCCTCCTTGTAAAGGTAATGAGAGTCAATATACTATCACCCTTCTGGAAACTGTGTTGATGTCGACAGAAAGGGAAACATGACTCCAAGAAGCAAAGGGCTTCATGAAATCCACTGGATGAGATTAGGGACTGATGAGGAACATGGACAAAGTCAATATGTGGTAAGAATCAAGACTTCCCTTGGTTGGGGATATATGTGAAGTATGAGTGGCAACAACCGTGAAACTGGATCTAGCGTCAGGGGGATGACTAGATGTGGGTTTAAATTGTGCCAGAGGCATGACAAAGTGGACAAACTCAGATATCGGGGGTACATGGACTATGGGATACTTGGGGTTTTTGGACGATTTCAACATGGGTAGAAGATAGTGAATGCCCCAACCAAGGGCAAAATGGGTTGCTTTTCTAGAAAAAAGGTTGCTAAGGGTGAAGAAAAAAAAAAAAACACTATGTAAATGCTGGAAACAAAGGATTTTTACAATTACCAAATGAATAAAGAATAATTTGGGATGAGTGTACAAATACAAAAACAGGTTCCCCAGTGAAATATTGCTTGGCCTGTTAGGGCACAAATTGCGGGGATAACTAGTGGAAGGTGGGGACCCCATAGGTGGGTTTCTATATGAGGTAAATGAATGGAGGGAAATCTACAGATGGGCAAACTGACTGTGGATGAAATGGAGGGTTAATTATACTGTAGAGGTGCAGTCAAATTTGAACCATGAGGAGATATCCTGGGAGTCCATTGGTAAAGCTAGAAAAATGAGGAGAAGGAGTATGTGGTTGATTCTCGAACATGTGTAATACTATCGAGACTCCCATCCCTGGGGGGTGAAAGCAACATGAGTGTCAAAGTACCAAGGGGGACTTGTTGACGGGCGAAATTGTCCGTCCGTTAATTGAGAGAGTGGAAGCGGTCTAGGGTTGTCTAAATAACCCAAGCCATTTGGAATGAACCACCCTGACGAGTTTAACGGCTCCGTTGGCCGCTCTAAGGTCTCCTAAGAAAACCAAAGAGAAAACTAACCTAAACTAACTAATCTTTCTAAAGCTGATAAAACAAACTAAACTAACTAAAACAAACTAACTAAAACTAAATACAATAAACTAAAATAAACTAACTAAAACTAATAAAACAAACTAATACACTAATCTAATTAATACAAACTACTAAATAAACTAAAACTAATTATAAACTACTCTATCTATTCTATATACTAACTACTAGTTACTATTACACTAACTCTACTAATTAAATATCTAATTACAAATTGAATTACAACTTATTCACAAATATACAATACATACAACTGGCAGATTTATATAAAACCTGTAAAACTCATATGTTTTCTGTCCTAAGACAGTCAGAGATCTTTTTGATCTTTTATATTTTATGAATAAGAAATAAAACTAATGAAATTAAACGATCTAATATACTAACTCTAACTTAAACTAATATCTGAATTAAACTACTAATAAAAACAATAAACAACAGACTAGCTAACTTGGAAGCGCTCCTAGTTTATCCTACGTATGATGACTTCGAAGCTGGTTGGAGGAAGTAAACTCGCACCGGTTAATCCCAAAGCTTTTCGTAAACGATCGGCTGCGTTGCTCTTCGAGTTATTTACAGGACAAACAAGACATAAAAGATCATAACAATCTTATGATTATAAATCTTTGCAATAAGGGAAACCTGTTATGCAAAAAATTTATATTTAACAAGTCAATTCATGAAGAAGATAAACCTGCCATTCACAAACTGAATTAGACAATTGTTATATCTTTTATACACTTGGAAGAAACTAGATATGGATTTCAGTGATTAAAATTATATCATTTGCACATGATTTAGATAGCAAAAGTAGTCATAAACCATACACAAATTGATATACACAACATGAAACAAAATGTTGATATAATGAAAAGCTAAAGCTATGTCAAAACACCAAATTCTGCTTCAGTCTGTATTATAACTCCATATCCTTGTTCTCCCACAAATGAGGATGAACATTATTACAAAAATCATAATTATATATAAGTCTCTCCACAGGGTAAAACCTCCCTGTGGATAATATCAAACTGTTTTACATAATCTGGGAAAAATCCCAAAATCAACTAAACTAGGAAATCAAAATACAAGTGAAATCTTGGAAATATCCCCTAACTGCTCATAAACTCAACTGCAATTTCGAATTTACCTGCAATAGAACACAATTATCAAATTCGAGAGATATTTCAGTAACAAAATAATAAAAATTTGATCCTACAGACTTAGCTACAGAATCATCTGATTCTGTAGCTAGTCTAAAATAGCATACACGACCAGATAGAAATCAAACAAAATCTTTTTAAAACAATCCAATTTAATTTTCTTTTAATAAACATTAAAATCGAATTACTAATGGTTCAAGCAAATTTATCATTGAAATTAAACAAAATCGAAAGGGATGCAATCGAAACAGGATAAGAATGCTCTGGTTTTTAGTTTCCATAGAATCGGGTCAAATAATAACCACACTGTTTCATATCCAAAGGAAATTACAAGTGAATCGTATCGTATAAGATATGATGTAATCAAAATCGATACAGTTATAATAAAAAACAATCATAATCGATTTTTTACGGCTGTAACAATGTGCATAAGATTCATATTGTTTTAACCAAATGCTAATATGGAAAGGCTGTTACGATTATAGTAAAAAATGAAACATACATAACAGCATCCACCAGACTTTGCCATAGACTTCAATCGGTGAGTATTACTCAGCCAACAGACATGACTAAAAATAGTAATCACAACCATCATCAAATCGACAGAGGTGATAATCGTAAACTGGGCAATCATCAAATTGAATCGTGATTAAATCAAAAATAGAAACAAATCATAATCCCGAGCATAATCACTTCCGTTCCCAAATCAAATTTAAACAATATATGAATCGAAATGGTCAAACAAAACCATGCGAATCGAACAATTGCAATCTGGTTATGCATTAATAGAATGGTATTTGAATTGGTCATGGAATACAAAATCACAACAGTTAACCATAATTGCCAACCATCTCGCATAGAATATAACCAATTCAAATCGAGCCATTGACTGTGTTCAAAATTAGAATACCAGAAACAGCCTGTGTTTAGAAAATATGTTAACCACTTCAATAAGCAACAGAGTATTCAATTCGAACCAAATTAAAATAATCAAATCTATCCCACGATCAATTGATTCAAAGCCAAATCCAATCACAACTAATCCGGGAAACGAAATTCGATTTATCAAAACAAAATTATATACAATAATGCATGCTTATGTGTCAAGGCAAATCCACGCTGTAACAGAGCTTATAATTTTATCATATAAACAGGTGATAGTCATACCAATGAGGCTGTTGGAGCTATGCCAATTTTGAATTGACGACCGTTGTAGCCGACTCCACGTTTTTAAACAAAATCGAACCTGTTGTTCGCTGTTTCTTATTAGTGGATGGCATCTTTTCCTTTTGACTGGTGAGCCTTGCAACTTGATCCTCCAGAGCATGGATTCTAGACTGTAGCATTGGCACATCAAGGTAATACCTTTCTAACCATGAGCCACACTGAGCACATGGTGGAGCAGCTGGTTCAACTAGAGCAGGAGGGGGTTTCGACGAGTCACCAGGGGTTTCACAATGCATTTTGATGCCTGGATAATTAGGGTCATTTTGCAAGCAAGGTGGTAGGTTATTCACGAAATCGTATGAGGGTTTATCACACAGACCTTCTGAGTAGGGATACTCACTTGCCAGGTAACATTCAACCTCTGAGTCAGAATCTTCGCTCACCACAATAGGGTCAAGGTTGACAGAAGTTTTCGGTTTGTTTCTTGCCATGCGAGAGATTAACTGGGCGTTTTTCTTGCATTTAGAATTGGCAGTAGGTTTTTCTTTAGGACTTTTAGCCACGGGTTTAGCAGTTTCCACATGTTGGGTCACAGAATTGGGTAGGTCAATAGGTGAGTCGGGTAGGGGTTTAGGTAACAGAGCACTGTAAGGCACAGGGGGTACTGACTTACTCTCGCTCACCACAGGTTTGTCAACCTATGGTGGGCTTGAGTTCTCGAAATTATTGCGAATAATAAAATCATTCCAACAGTCTCGGTGCAACCCTAAATGACATACAACAATCATTTTAATCAACCCAAAGTGAAACAGGCTACTATCGGCCTGGTTTCGTTTGTACCTTTTAGACATTTTAAACAGACTCCTATGCAAGTAGTAAGGCATATTAAACTCATAGCCCATGAAAACCATCAGTAGACGAAGGTGGTACAAGAAAATGAACACATACCTGCCCTCGCAGGTGATAAATTGTTTGGTTATCATCAGCAGGTCATGCCAGCGTTGCTTGAGCATACCCGCGGGGAAACCTTTGTCACAGGAGCTCACCCTTCGTGTCTGGAAGAGCAATGTCCACGGGACATCTTCCACTTTGCAATTTTTTGACTATTTTTTCCCAGTGACAGTCAGATCGGTAGCTAAACTGAGAAATTGCTCATCAATTTCTAACTGCACATCCCCAACCTTTGCTCGGCAGCCATCAAAGGTTAATGTGAATTGTCGAGCCACACCAGGGTTAAAGCCATCAAACTTTCATATGAACGGGAGCCATCCGAATTCCTCAAGGTCACTGTAAGCACCGTCGAACATCAACAATGCCTGGCTACCATTGGGTTCAGCCTTTACGACCGGAGCCATGGTGTGGGCTCATGGTAGGGTTCGGATTAAACACACAGGAGCAAAATCGTTTGGGATAACAACATGAGAACGATGAAAGGGGAGAAAATTAATGTAAGCGTGCGAGGGTGGTGGGATTATCCACCGCCATGCATAGCAGTAATGACAAGGCACACGCTGTTCAATCAATCATAACCCAAAATATTCGGCCAACCCTAAACTTAAACGGTGGATAGTAAACCAATATGCCAATCTATTGCTTGACACCATGAATGTTCAATGTAAATCAAACCCAAATTTAAACATGCGCCAAGTAATAATTCAAACCATAAAATCAAAACCCAAATGTTTAACCAATGCGCCATTGGATAACTTCAAGCCATTGCCATTCAATATGAAATCGAAACTCATATGTTACCCATGCGCTTGTTGCATAATATATAATCAAAGTTTATAAAACATTGTGACAAGGGACTTCATAAAATCGATAAGCCAAGAGCTTATAATAGTAAGGATCACATCATATAAAAACAAGATTAACCATGACCCCTATATAATCAAGTATAATTCATAGATTAACATGCTCAATGCCGTATCAATTAAATAAAAAAATCAAGTTGCGCAATCAAAGTAAAAGTAGGTAAATGGACATAGTTTGAAAAATCGCTCCAGCCACTTAATAACAAACCAAAGGTAAGTGCCTTTCAGAATATCAATGAAAAGCTCATGACAATTCAAATAACGATGGAGGAGTTTTCACGCTTTCAGTCATGAAAACTAAATCGAGAATCAATTTGCAAGTGTCGCATGAAATGAAAATATCGTCTATTTGCAAAATGCGATGGAAATTTGAATTTCAGGAGACATAGGTGTAGGCAGCTTTTAGGGAAATTGAAAAAATTGAGTAGGCTGCCAACAATGGCGACACATTGGGAGAAGAAGTTATCTCTGTCAATAGAAATGAAGTCAGATTAGGACAGCAGAGAAAAATTCAACTCAAAAACAACATCCAAAAAATCGTACAAACATCATCATTTACCATCTTTTCCAGTGATGTTTTAAAGATGAAAACTAATAACATTCTTAAGGTCAGCAAGTCACGATTTTTATGATAAAATCTTCAATACTGTTGGCATGGCCACTTCTGCCAGCAGGCATCCATAGCCTCGACAGGTTTGCCATTTAACCCAATTGGACGTCTGTATCCTGTCAAGAAGTTCTAGATTAGAATAAAGGACTTTTAAAGAGAGGTTTCTTATATTTTTCGTAGATTTTCATTTACCCGACATTGCTTCGCTGCCAACAGGCCTGTTCAGTACCCCGGCGAAGTTGTCTTGGCGCCATGTTTGCATTTACCCGCTGCCAGCGGACCTGTTCAGTATCCTGGCGGGTTTACAAACACTTCCCACAGCTCTTATTTTATTTTTTATTTTTCTTTTGTGGATAGCTGAGCGGAGTGACGCTGAAAAATCTTGGTATTTTATCATATTTTTTAGACCTCATCGGAATTTTTTTTTTTTTGTTGACACTGTCCTTTATTCAGTTCCAGAAATGTTTTATTTACAAAACAACTTGCTATGACAGGGAGACATCCTTTTGAGTCATTCCTTTACGGAAAAGGGACAGCGTAAAAAGATAATAGATGATCATGACAAACTTTGCTCAGAGATTGAAATTAGTAAACTTCTTTCAAACAACAAAATTTTCCAACATAAATATCAGCTCTTAGAAATATATCACTGATGATCGTACAACCTTTCATAAGTTATTTCAGCGAAGAGATTTTCCTATGGTCTTTGTCTGAATGTCTCAGTACACAAGCATGCATATGTTTCAAAAACACAAAAACTGATCAATCCCAATCAAAACCAAAAATAAAAGGAAAGGAAAAATAAATAAAAAAAGGAAATATTTACATAATATACAAGGGTAGCCATCAAGCGAAGTATCTTTTCAGGGCTTGGCCATTCACCGGATAGGTTTCAAGCTGCCCTTCAAGATTCTGCAATCGAAAGGAACTAGGACCCAACTTTTCAGCAATAAAAAATGGCCCAAGCCACAAATTTTGAAACTTGGTGTGTTCACCCTTCCCTTCGTGTGGTTTGTCCCACTTTAAGACGAGATCACCTACTTCAAAATTCCTATCAGAAGCAGAACTAGAATCGAACTAGCTTTTAATCAGTTGTTGATGTTGGTCTAACTTACGCTTAGCTTGGGTTCTTACTTCTTCTAGCTTCATCAAAGCATTAATACGGATTTCTATAGGGGGACAATATTCTCCTTGAAATTTTTGTGACAATTGGAGCGAAGGAAGAAGAATGTGAGGTGGCAGAATGGCTTCTCTACCGTAAACGAGAAAAAAGGGGGAATTACCTATAGCAGCTTTGGGTGTTACCATATTAGCCCACAGCGCATTAAGCAGTGCATTGTGCCAGTTCTTATGATTTTCAGCCACGGTTCTCTTGATAATTTTGATCAAGTTCTTGTTTGTTGATTCTGCTAAGCCATTGCCCTGGGGGTAGTAACTAGCAGAATACTTTAGCTTTATTCCCTTCTCTAAGGCGAACTTACTCATCTCAAGAGAAGAAAAGTATGAAGCGTTATCAAAGACTAGACAATCAGGGATACCAAAATGGGTGATGATATTCGAATTTAGAAAAGCGATCACCTGACTTGTGTTAACAGTTCTTAGTGCGGCCGCTTCAGAACATTGAGTAAAGTAATCAGTGGCTGTCACAATATACTTGTGTTGTTGTGAGGATTTAGGGTTAATAGGACCAATGATATCAAGGCCCCATTGTTGGAAAGGAGAGTCGACTGAAACAGGTTGCAAGGGGAAGGCTGGTTTTTGCAAACGCCCTGATGCTTTCTGACAAATGATACATTTGTGGCACAAGGCATGGGCGTCCCTAAAAAGAGTCGGCCAGTAGTAACCGGCTCTTAAAACCTTATGAGTAGTGGTGTCACCATCGAAGTGACCACCAACTTCTCCTACATGCAACTCAAGCAAGACTTTTTCTGCTTCGTCCTTTTCAAGACAATGCATTAGTACGCCATCAAAATTCTGACGAAATAGTATACCGTTAACTAGATGAAAGGAGGTAGACTTTAGTCTCAACGCTCTTCTTTTGGCTGGGTCAAGGTGACGGGGTGCTGATCCATGTTGAAGACAGTGTCTAATATCGTCGTACCAAGGACTTACGAATTTTTGTGCGCAACAAATCAGACTTTGATCGTGTTGTTCTAGGTTTGACGTATCACTATCTTCTTGCTGTTCGGTTTTTGAATCAACTACCAACTTACACAACCCTTGGCCTCTCATGATCTGTGCTGGAGTGATTTCTAAGTCATACTCTTTCAAGGAGGTGACCCAATTGGCTCTTTTCTCTCCTAATTCCTTTTGCACTAATAAGTTCCTTACGGCAGGGTAGGGGACAATGACCTTCGTCCTTGACTTCAAAAGATAAGACCGGAAATGCTTAACTGATTTGAAAACAACATAGGCTTGCCGATCAACTGCTAGGTAGTTAAGTTCAACACCTTTGAAAGAAGATCTCATAAAGGCGATGGGTACTTCATTATTCTCGGAGTTCTTCTGAGTTAGGACTGCGACATAGGAACAATCAGAGGCAAAAGTATAGAGTGTAAAGTCTCTAGAGAAATCAGGGGTCATGAGAGATGGAGCATCTATTATGGCCTTCTTTATAGCGTTGAAATCTTGGTTTTCTGTAGGTCCCTAGTGATATTGGGTGTCTTTCTTAATCAGGTTCTGGAGAGGCCTGACCATTTCGGAGAAACTGGGGACAAATCTTCTCACGAAATTAATCTGGCCTAGGAAAGATTGCATGGATTTTTTGGAGGTAGGTGGGGGAAGTTTAGCGATGACTTGGGTCCTCTCGGGGTCAATAATCATTCCATCACTAGACACAATGAATCCTAGTAATTTACCCTGTTCTACTGCAAATATGGACTTCGTGGGGTTCAAGGAGATGCCGTATTTACGACATCGTAGCAGAACGACTCGCAAGTGAGCTAGTTGATCATCTTTGTTTTTAGAATAAATGGTCACATCATCTAAGTAGACTACTACAGAGTGATTGATTAAGCCTCTAAAAGCAATGTCCATTGCTCTCTGAAAGGTAGCGCCAACATTAATCAATCCGAAAGGCATTTTGCGATAAGCATAAGTGCCCCACGGGGTACGGAAGGTAGTTTTTAATTGGTCTGGCGGAGACATCAAGACTTGGTTGTATCCAGAGAAACCATCTAGTAAGGATAGCCTCTCGGA
>ML778170.1:338147-365110 GCA_009831015.1 Picea engelmannii | reverse complement strand
AAAGTAAAAGTAGGTAAATGGACATAGTTTGAAAAATCGCTCCAGCCACTTAATAACAAACCAAAGGTAAGTGCCTTTCAGAATATCAATGAAAAGCTCATGACAATTCAAATAACGATGGAGGAGTTTTCACGCTTTCAGTCGTGAAAACTAAATCGAGAATCAATTTGCAAGTGTCGCATGAAATGAAAATATCGTCTATTTGCAAAATGCGATGGAAATTTGAATTTCAGCAGACATAGGTGTAGGAATCTTTTAGGGAAATTGAAAAAATTGAGTAGGCTGCCAACAGGACTATGAATGGGACAAATCATGTGGGGGAGAGTGCTGCCGAGTGAGAGTACTTGAAATGCAGTGGAGGTGATAGTACTGTAGATTCGGATGTGAGGATCCTACAGGTAGATGTCAGAGGGTGTGACTGGGAGATGCAATTGGTATTTAGAGGGAATGACTACATGCCAGTGTCGATCATTTACCTGAAGGGGATGTGTTGATTTTTGGTGACCAAGTACATGCAAACATGAAAACCAAATACCTGAAGTGAACAATATCTGAAGATAGAGAACATATAACAGTTATTTGATAATTTTGAGCATGAGCATGTGTACCTGGGCGTGATGTGAGAAAAATGCTCCCCGAGGGCCTGGGATGGATGGTGACTCGGGGAATGTGACTATGTAAATGGTTGAAAATGGTTCGGAAAATAGAGCTTATGGGCTCCTGTACCAAAAAATGAAAGTGGGGAAAAGGGCTTAGATATGGACGGTGGGCCCATAATGCCATCCTAGTTGCACCGACACTATGGGCGATTGGGCGGTAGTTTGGTGGGAGGACATTGACCTCCCCTTTGCTTGGGGACTGATGAAGAAATATAATGAATCACATTCATGGGAGAATTGGTATAGAGTGCCAGAGGATGCTTAGGAAGATATGTGTGGCATTCCACAGCTAATGTGTGGAGGATGTAGGGGATAGATGGGAAATGATCAGTGTAATGCCCATATTATGCACATATGGCAAAGGCAAAATTGGTTTGTATATTTTGTTTGGATGTGGTTGATGACTCTGTAGTAGCATGGGATATACTTGGTGGAGTGGCAAGTAGAAGGGATGCTTGAGGAAGTGGGATAAAATTGTGTAGCTCAAGAAGAGAAGGACATTTGGGAGTGGGGTGTCCTTTTATTTCACATAAGGCGCAAGGGAGTTGAAATCAGGGAGGTAGTGGAGTGAAGGGATCTTTCTTCTTCCATCTTCCCCCAGCCGTAGCAGTAGTGATGGTGATTGGGGGTGAGGGTGGTGTGGACAGAGTTAGTACTAGGATCTGCATTGGGATTCGCTCTGTCTGAGGAGGGAGGGATGGTTGAGGAACCATCTCGGATGGATGTAGATACCATATAGGGATGGCGAGTACCATGTTCGGAAGGGTAAGCGTTGTGACTACCTGGAATGCTTTGACTACAGGTGGGGGGTAGAAAAAGGGAATTTGGGTAATGGCCTGGGGGACTGTCTCCCAAACTGAGATTTTCCTCTGGAGGGGGTGGGAGATCCATGATAAGTGTTGTGGTGGTGCTCTTAGGGAAATCCTGAGGTAGTATTTATTCAACTGGTGGGACTTTGATATGGGGAGAGGACTCAGTGATAGGAGTCTTATCTCCAATGTTTGTTCCTTTAAAGGAAACTACACACACTTGTGATGAAAATGATGGGTTTAGGAATGATGGTGCTCCCTGATAAGTTCCCAACATGGATGGGTCTTGTAATAATCTAGGGCTAGTGTTGACAAATGGAAAATCATCTGAGCTAACATGGACAAGGGGGAGGATGTTATCGATGTTTTCTGAATGGTTAGGCTCATAATGTGTAAGCTAGTCGATGGTGACGATCTTGCCATTATGGGGGAACATCATCATACAGAACAAAGAAGAGGCGACCGCCTTCATAAAATACATGTAGTTGCGTCCGAACAAGATATTGTAATCAATATAGGCATCGATAACTTCAATGTCAATGAGGATAGTTTTTCCCCCAAGTTCTATGGGGGCATTTTGACAAAGCCTTGTGGAAGATGTTGGTCAACCGTCGTAAGCTCGAAGGGTGATGGCAGAGGGTACTAGCTCAGGGGAGCCAATTTTCTTCCATACATGTTTAGACATGATGCATGTGGATGCACCTTCATCAATGATACACTGATAAACTGTGGTGTTCCAAATCTTAACTGGTATCTCGAAGGCTACTTGGGCAGGAAGAAGTGGTTCTCCGCTATCTGAATCAAATGTGATCAGCTGCATCTCAGCTGGGTTGATGTAATGTCCCCCCACCTCTTAGAGAGGTGATGAGGAGACTCAGTGGCCTGGGCACCCCCACTAGGTCATAGTCTCACACTGAGGGGGAAGGTAAACTAGACTAAAGTTATATTTTTAAGTTGACTTGAGAAAGAAAAAGGATAAAGGGAGTAAAAGATAACTCAACAGAAGAATAGAAGTTAACCATGGGAGTTAACCTAACTCAACAGAGAATCAAAAGGAAAAAGTATAAGTAAGAGGCTAGGGCACACCTATTATTCATTTTGATTTTGATATAATTCTTGTTAGTGCTCTTGAGCATTCAGTTTGGGGGTTTTCTGTACAAACCCTTGTGAGCAACTCAGTGGTGAAATATCCACTCACCTTGTTCCACAGCTTGGTCTCGAGGATGAAATATTCCTCCACACCATTCCATTCTCATCATATCTCATTCTAGAGCTTCAGCAGACAACAGGGCCGTATTATTGGGGAATTTCCAGCAAGGGTGCACCATACCATTGAGGAGGGTTCGATTTAGCTATTCAGGAGGGTGCAACTCACTTAGAAGATTTCACAGTTGGAGAGGTTTTCCTTGGACGTTGGGCTTGAAACTTCAGGAGGAGGATCCCACTACCCTGATCTATTACTTGACCGAGTTTGGGATCATTTGGAGCATTCTTCCATCACGGCCGAATTATTGAGGGCTTCTGTCTCCACTCGAAGCGTGGCACTCTCTGGTTGAAGGGTTTGACATTCAGATCTGCTTGATACTGGTATTCATCACTTATTCAGCCTTTAGAGGCTTCTTTTGTATTGATGGGAGCATTTTGTAGCAGCTCATATCTATTGTTTGTACGACCATCTGAGTTTTATGCCAGATTGGCCATCTATTGTATTGATCCTACATTGCTTATAATAAAAGGGTCAAATCTTTGCTTGTGCTTCTATATCTTGAATGTATGATAATCTTCATGTGTTGAATGAATCTTGTATGCACTTAATAACTCAATAAACACTGGCACATCCACAAACTAGTGGTAGTTAGTGATCCTAAGCCAGAATTTGGCTTGGGATCATTACAGTGGTATTAGAGCTTCGATCCTCCAAACCTATGGAGGGATCGGCGCATGTAGAGGTACAGTAGTATTTTTATGGGTCGAAAGAAGAAATTGAGCAGTGAAACAGAGGCCGAAATGGAAGGGCCAGGGGATTACCATGAGCCTTTAGGCTTGGCTCTCATAGCAGCCAAGTTTGATAAGTTCCAACAATGCATCAACTGCATGGAAAGCACATTGGTCCAACACTTGGGCGAGTACCATGAAACCAACAGAAGGGGACAGGCCAAACTCTATGAAAATTTGAAGAGGGTTGACAAGAACCTGCAGATAATGAACAAGAATCAATCCAAGCTAAATGAACTTCTGATGCAAGTGACCCATCAAGGGAAGAACCCTGATATGTATGGAAATAAGGAGGTTGGTGGATCTGGGGAAATCCATGAGGAGATCAGATATAATCCGGAGAAAGTAGTTAGATCCGAAGGAATTCTGGACGGAGACATGAGCCAGGGTCAGATGGGTAGCAGGGTCAATCAAAGACGATACATACCTATGTTCACAGATGATCAACTTGGTCAACATTCAGGTAGCAGAGCTAACCCTAGACCATACATGCCCACATTCACAAATGAGCAAGGGCAATAGAAATAGGTAGAAGAATTTGTGGAACAAATGGCAAGGAGTACCAAAGAATACTACAGTTTCGATATGAAGGTCCAAAGACAGATGTCCCTAGATCAGTATTGCCAACTCAGGTTCAAAAATCAACCTAGGACAAACCACAGGGGTAGTTTTGAGTTCGAACGTAGAGCAAGGAAGATAGAAATTCCATACTTTGACGGGACGACCAAGATGACAGCACAGTATTGGGTACAAAAGATGGATACCTACTTACAGCTCAACCCCATGAGGGAGATGGAGGCCATCAAGTTTTCCACTATGTACTTGGATGGCAAGGCTCATGACTGGTGGTATCACAGACTCACCACACTCGACCACAATCAGATTGTGTCCTATACAGAATTCACTCAGAGGCTCATTGATAGATTTGATTAAGGAGATCCTGAGTTACATTTCTGGGAGCTCACCCAACTCAAGCAAATAGGTACAGCTGAATCATACATTGATGAATTTTAGAGGTTTGCAGTGATGGTGCAAGATATGTCCCTGACTAGGCTCATGATGCTTTTCACAGAAGGGTTGATGGAACCTTTGAAGGGTTGGGTAAATGCCTTCAAGCCTACCAGCCTACAAGAGGCCATTTGGAAGACGAGGGATTTGGGTCTAGCCGCTAAACCTAAATTCATACCCATACCACCTCTCAACAATGGTGGAAGAGATCAAAGTCCTCCAATAAACCAGGGAGGATGTGACCCTAAGGGTTTTGACAAAGGTCGTGGTAGAATAGATGACAACACTAGGAGAGAACTGAGGAGGAAGCAACTCTGCTTCACATGCAAGGAACCATGGAACCCATCACACAAGTGCATGGGACATGGTCAGGTGCACTACATTGAGGTCACTTTAGACAACGAAGAGGAAGATGAGATTGGCCAGATACAGAACATGGAGGCAGAAACCACTGAGGTAGTAGAGGAGGAACAGATCATGGGACAGGATAGTATGGCCACCTTGGCATCTATCAGTGGGGTACCCAAGTATAACACCTTCCGAATAAGGGGGGTCTTGTAGGGTCAAAGAGTTTCGATCTTGATTGATGGAGGAGCTTCCCACAACTTCATTGATGCAGCATTATTGAAGAGGAGGCACATACACACAGTAGAATTTGAAGGATTCAAAGTGGAGGTTGTAGGAGGAAGCACTATGCCCTATGACAGATATATTCTAGGCATGAAACTTACCTTGGGTAGGCACGAGCTGATACAAGATGTCTATGTCATGGACCTTCCGGACACCAACATCATCCTAGAGGTTTAGTGGCTCAGCACATTGGGGCCTATCAGCACCAACTACAAAATGATGGAAATGTCATTCACAGAGGAAGGTGGATGAAAGGTAGTGCTGAGGGGCATGACAGGGAATGTTGCGAAGGTAGTGACGACCAAGAGGATGGAGGCCATCTTCTAGAGGGATGAGATAGTATACACAATATAATGCAGTATTGTGACATGTGTGGATGAACAGGGCAAGGTTCACTACACTCCAGAGATCAAATAAATCCTTGACAGGCACCACAAGGTGTTTGGGCCTATTCCTCCAGGGGTACCACCAAATAGGGGGTTTGAGCACATTATTGAGCTAGAGGAAGTGGCCAGATCAGTTATCACCACACCATACAGACAGCCCAAGAAGTATAAAGATGAGATAGAGAAGGACATCAAGGAACTTCTGGACATGGGGCACATCAGGCCCAGCAGCAGCCCTTTTGCTTCTTCAGTAGTGCTGGTGAAGAAGAAAGATGGCACTATGAGAATGTGCATTGACTTCAGGGATTTGAACAAAAAGACTATAAAAAATAGGTACCCGATACCCAGGATTGATGAACTGTTGGATGAATTGCATGGGGCCATCTACTTCACGAAGATTGATCTTCGCTCTGGTTATCATCATATCAAGATGAGGGAGGAAGACATCTCAAAAACAACTTTTAGATGTCACTACGACCATTATGATGCCCTTTGGTTTAACCAATGCCCTTGCTACATTCCAATCATGTATGAACCATGTGTTCAACAAGCATCTGAGGAAGTACCTGTTGGTATTTTTTGATGAATTTCTTATCTACAGCAAGACGTGGGAGGAGCATCTCAGGCATGTGGATCAAATTTTTTCAATCATGGAGGAACAATCACTGTATGCTAAGGAGTCCAAATGTGAGTTTGGAATGACAGAGGTCCTCTATTTAGGACACATCATCAGGGAAAAGGGGGTACATGTGCATCAGGAGAAAATACAATCCATCATGGAATGGCCTACTCCTAAGACACTCACCGAATTGAGAGGATTTCTGGGTATGTGCACGTATTACAGGAAATTTGTCAAAGGATTTTCTCAACTGTGTGCACCTTTGACCGATTTGACTAAGAAAGGAGCCTTCAAGTGGGACGAGGAGGCTCAAATAACGATGGACCAGATGAATGAAGTGATGAGTACGTGCCCAGTCTCAGCCCTTCTAGATTTCAGTCTTCCTTTTACCTTGGAGTGTGATGCCTCCAGGGAAGGAATAGGGGCCGTACTGATGCAAAAGAGGCACCCTCTTGCCTATGAGAGTCAGAAGCTCAGGGGTCCCGAAATACTCTACAACATTTATGACAAAGAAATGTTGGCTATCATGCATGCACTAGCCAAATTCTGGCAATACTTGGTTGGTGCCAGGTTTGTGGTCAAGTCAGATCATAACAGTCTCAAATATCTATTGGAACAGAAGGAATTGAATGAGAGGCAACAAAAATGGGTAAGCAGAATATATGCCTACGACTTTGACATTGAGTTTGTCAAGGGGAAGAACAATGTGGTGGCTGATGCCTTATCCAGGAGGCCATCCATTCTTGCCATAACAGGGGTAACAGTTGACTGGAAATACCATCTGGTGATGGAGTATGCAGAGGATCAGTTTGTGTGCCAGCTACTAGATGGATAGGTACAAGATGAAGATTTCAAGTTTATAAATGACCTCATCTACTACAAAGACCGAATCTTCTTGGTTCCTAGATCGACCTTCAAGGCTAAAGTGTTGTAGGCATGCCATGACTCACCAATGGAAGGACATCAGGGGATCAGCAAGACGTACAAGCAGGTGAGAGAAAGGTTCTCTTGGAAGGGTC
Source organism: Picea engelmannii (assembly GCA_009831015.1). Classification (NCBI taxonomy): domain Eukaryota; kingdom Viridiplantae; phylum Streptophyta; class Pinopsida; order Pinales; family Pinaceae; genus Picea; species Picea engelmannii. The sequence continues at coordinate 357,985 of ML778170.1, read as the reverse complement.
TCAAGGAGGATGTGATTAAGCACATCCAAGAGTGTACTACATGTCAGGCAAACAAGGATGAGCACATGCACCCAAAAAAACTATTGCAACCCTTGCCCATTCCAGAGCATAAGTGGGAAAGCATATCCATGGATTTCATCACTGGACTACCAAAGACGCAAGGGAAGGACTGCCTATTTGTAGTGGTGGATAGGTTAACAAATTTTACACATTTCTTCACCATAGCTACCGAATTCAATGCAAAACAGGTGGCTGAACTGTTCTTCAGGGAGATTTCCAGGTTGTATGGCCTACCCAAGACCATTGTTAGCAATAGAGATAGCAGGTTTATGAGTACTTTCTGGAAGGAGTTATTCAGGTTGGTTGGTATGGCCTTGACCCCTAGCACCAGCTATCACCCTCAGATGGATGGAAAGACAGAGATAGTCAACAAATGGGTGGAGGGCTACCTCAGAAACTATGTGGCAGGGAAACAAAAAGCATGGACCAGATGGTTGCATCTGGAAGAGTATTGCTACAACACCACCCAGCATATGTCCATTGGCATGTCACCATTCTAATCCTTGTATAGCTATGATCCTTTATCGTTTGTGGAGATTGTGTTTGGTGACAACAGGGAACCTATGGTACAAGATTGGATCGAGCAGAGCGAAGACATTATTAGGGAATTGAAGGATCATCTACAGAGGGCACAAAACCAACAGAAGGTCCAAGCAGACAAGCACCGAGTTGATCGTACTTTTGAGGTTGGAGACTTAGTCTATCTGAGACTGCAACCATACAGGCAGGCTTCCATTAAAAGAAGCAGAGAAGAGAAACTGTAGCCACGTTTTTTTGGACCCTATAGGGTCAGCAGAAAGATAGGTGTTGTAGCTTATGATATGGAGCTTCCACAAGGCAGCAAAATACACAACATCTTCCATGTCTCTTGTCTTAAGAAATTCCTCGGCCAACACATCAAACCTATTGAGGTATTACCCCCCATGGACGAAGAGGGACAACTTATTCTAATTCTGGAAGAGATATTGGAAGTTCGAGAGAAGAGGCTCAGAAATCGAGGCATCAAGGAGTACCTGATCAGGTGGAAGGATTTACCCATTGAGGAAGCCACTTGGAAAAAGGAGCACGTGGTCAGAGAAGCATGTTTGGAATTGCTTGAGGATAAGCAATTTCAAGAAGGGGAGGCTGTAATGTCCCCCCACCTCTTAGAGAGGTGATGAGGAGACTCAGTGGCCTAGGCACGCCCACTAGGTCATAGTCTCACACTGAGGGGGAAGGTCAACTAGACTAAAGTTATATTTTTAAGTTGACTTGAGAAAGAAAAAGGATAAAGGGAGTAAAAGATAACTCAATAGAAGAATAGAAGTTAACCATGGGAGTTAACCTAACTCAATAGAGAATCAGAAGGAAAAAGTATAAGTAAGAGGCTGGGGTGTACCTATTATTCATTCTGATTGTGATATAATTCTTGTTAGTGCTCTTGAGCATTCAGTTTGGGGGTTTGTTGTACAAACCCTTGTGAGCAACTCAGTGGTGAAATATCCACTCACCTTGTTCCACAGCTTGGTCTTGGGGATGAAATATTCTTCCACACCATTCTATTCTCAGCATATCTCATTCTATAGCTTCAGCAGATAGCAGGGCCGTATTATTGGGGAATTTCCAGCAAGGGTGCACCATACCATTGAGGAGGGTTCGATTTAGCTATTCAGGAGGGCACAACTCTCTTAGAAGATTTCACAGTTGGAGAGGTTTGCCTTGGACGTTGGGATTGAAACTTCAGGAGGAGGATCCCACTGCCTTGATATATTACTTGACCAAGTTTGGGCTCATTTGGAGCATTCTTCCACCAGGGCCGAATTATTAAGGGATTCTGTCTCCACTCGAAGCATGGCACTCTCTGGTTGAAGGGTTTGACATTCAGATCTGCTTGATAGTGGTATTCATTACTTATTCAGCCTTTAGAGGCTTCTTTTGTATTGACGGTAGCATTTTGTAGCAGCTCATATCTATTGTTTGTACGACCATCTGAGGTTTATGCCAGATCGACCATCTATTGTATTGATTCTACATTGCTTATAATAAAAGGGTCATATCTTTGCTTGTGCTTCTATATCTTGAATGTATGATAATATTCATGTGTTGAATGAATCTTGTATGTAGTTAATAACTCAATAAACACCGACACATCCACAAACCAGTGGTAGTTAGTGATCCCAAGCCAGAATTTGGCTTGGGATCATTACAGTTGACTACCCCCAAGGAAGAAAGAAAGGATTTTCGATGTGATGGACATGTTTGGAGGACTTCCAACACAGACATGGGTGCAAGAGACTGGGCTAAGTCATCAACCAAACTATAATTATGAGCAACCCTAGCATGAGGGTTATGCACATTCCACTGTAAAGGCATAAGTGGTATGCGGGGAATGGGTTTCACATTAGGACGTGGAATTATCAATGGTTGTCCTCCATTAGCTAGAAGTGCTTATGAGGTGGTTGGGGTAGAGTCGAGAGGCATACCGTATTGACGGTTGTGGGTTTGCAGAATAATTTTTTCACTAGTGAGGAGGACACTGCGATCAACCAAATTCCTGGGTTGAGTGGCACCCGAGTTTGGATATTGACCCATTTGTGGTGGGGCAGGTTTTATCACTTGTTGGGTGTTCATCACACGTTGGTATGAAATTGGGTTTCAAAACATCTAGAGGTGGTGGTTGTAAATACTGTTGTGGGGCCTGCTAAGGGGCGGGTGGTGCTGGAGGGCCCTGTGAGTTCATGGATGCCCACATCCATTGGAGATCAGGAATTTGGGGGAAATGATGAGAATAATGTCCATACTCACCACATATAGCGCAAGGGAAGTTAGTTTGAAGATTTTTTTTCTTCCCTTGTTGTGGTTGATTGTTATTGGTGCCCCCTTGGGGTCCTTGGTATTGGTTGCCCCCAGCGGGATTGTTGTGGGGGTCATTCCCTCCTACTCCTAGGTTGTCATTGTTTTGGTATTTTCCTTTCTTCTTATGATTCAGATTGGCCGTATTCAACTGTTCAAATGTATGAACTTGTTGAATGGGAAAGGGTTGAACAAAGTTGACACTGACATGTGGTTGTCTTGGTGGAGGATTAACCGGCTCGGGAGGACCAGGAAATGGGAAATATGGATTGTTCTGTGGATAGGATCCATATGGAGTATAGGAAGTAGAGGTACTTCTACTACTTCTAGGGTTATATCCAGGGGTTGGGGGTGGAACCGTACTGGATTGAGAGACCGGATACGACATGGGTACCAGTCAGGGTGCCCCCAATGACTGAGGGGGAACAACAAGATATGACTATTGGTAAAGGGGAAGAGGGTAATAAAATGGACCTCCATATATAGGTGGATTTTGGGGTGTACCGTACATAGGTGGTGGTTGGATGTACGGATTTTTGTGTGTTGTGGTACTAATCAATCCATCTACTGAGTGAGACATCCTAGGTTTGACTTGGGTGAATGGTACGGGTCTTAGGGCGTTAGGCAGTACCGTATATAAGCATCCAGATTGTGTGTAAATGAGGTCATACTATTGATCCTTGCTGATGGCTTCCTCTTCAGATTGGGGGAAGGTGGAGGCCACATCTTTGGCAAGGAGGGGAACAAGTGATATGAGAAACTAGTTGAGGCATTGTTGCTTGGTGGTTTCTGCTTTACATAAACCACGTCGTCGACGCCATTCGTGAATGTGGTTAGCGATATGTGTGTCTAAGGTTTATTTAAACTCATAGAGTAATTCTAAACCATTGTCATGGCGAATTGGTGGTTGAAAGAAGGTCAAAAATGTTTTGGCCAATGATTCAAAAGTCACATGGGACCTTGATGTTTTGTTGACATACCACTTGGTTGATGGACTGGTGAGTGTGCACTGAAATAACCTTAATCAAATAGAGTCGTCCATGATGTTGTTTGAAGAGAACCATAAGTGGAAGGTCATAACATGGTTGGTGGGATCTTCGCCTGCCTTTCCTTCAAACTTGGGAATGTCCGAAGGTAGTTTGGTAGGAATTTCTGACCATGTGGGGTCATGCAATATAGGATCGTTGGTGAGATTACTTAGATCCGATATGTTGAGGGAATCCAAGTATGACATTTGGAGTGGTGGTGGAGGATTATTTCTAGCCATGGTGTGAGTGGTTTGTGTACCTGACCCTGAGGGGTGTTAGGTGGGGTTGTACTTCCCCCTTGAGAAGAATTTCCCCCCCTGCTTCTTTGTAAAGGAGAGCTAGTGGATGGTTGACCTTGGGAAGTGGAACCAAACAAAGATGATCCCAATATAGTAGCACTCATAGGGGTGTGAGAGGGTTGGGCCAATGAGCTGGCAAGACTAGGAACTCCTCCTAAAAGAGGAGGGAGGTTTTGCAAGCATATGGAACGGTGGGGATTATGTGGGTCCCCTATGATGTCAGACTAGAAAAGTGGATGTGTGTGGATGGTGATGAGAGTAATAACATGAACAAGAGTCTTTGTTATAATTTTGGACCTTCACAAGATATCTTACAATTATATGTAATCAGAAGGGAATCATACATAAATCATTTGAAAAGAAGCATACATGTGGATAGGTGGATTTTTTCCATGTGGGAGAACAAAGAAACAAATGCTAGTGTCCTAAAAAGACATAACGCCCTTCCTCTAAAAAATCACTGGACCTTCCAATAGCACTTAACAGTGGGGTATGAAGCCACCGGAAGAGGAACTAGTGAAGGATGAAACAATTAGTTATAATGAGGGGTAGAGGGTCCATACCCCAAAAGAGCCAACGATATTTCCCAATAGCCACACAAAATCTGATCAAGGTGCAATTTCAACCCACAACTTCCACCTGGGTATATGTCCTAGAATTTGGTCACTAGGTACCTCGGTCAAAGTGCAACATTTAGATTTTCGGCATCAGAAATGGGTCACGGGCTGGATCTCATCCAAGAGGTGGGTGCCTTAAGGGGGGATGCACAGAACAACCGGACCTCGGCCTTTGACCCTTCATGGGTATCTCCCTGCCTTATGGTGTAGGAACACTTGACTTGGAGGATTTTAAAGTTCCCTATTTGTCAACATATAATATTTTGAAGATGTGAGAACCAAATAACGGGGAGTTATTTGGATGCCTATCCCCGAGATCTTACCTAGACTAAAAAAATTCTTTTGGCACCTCCTGTGGAGGAAAACTTAGTGATTTTTTAGAAAAATTTTAAATGTGGTTGTTTGAGACATTGGGGTTGTGAACCAATCTCGTTCAAATTAAGTGGGAGTGGATAGTTCCTTCAAGAAAAAGTGGGATGTTTCAGGATCCCTTTGGAGGAAACCTACTTCAACCTCGACAATTCAAGGTGAAACTATGTGAGTGAGTAGTGACTTTGTGTGTGAGCAAGTGATAAATTGTGCCAAATTTTTAATAAGTTAGGTGTCACCTTGCAGCATGTGGACTTTGTGTGGTCCTTACAAGTCTCGATTACCTATCTTACTAGATGCCATTGGTACAACCTTGTGGAATTTTAAATTCCCTAGAGAAATAGCATGTGGACATATGGGTCCTTACCAATCCTTTAAACTCCCTAATGTGATTTAATCTAAGAAAGCTTTAAAAACTATCCTATATTGAAAGCATGTGGGCATGTATGGGCCCATTACAATAACCTTTAAACTCCCCTAGTGATGTAAACTAAGAAAGTAGCTTCAAACTATCCTATATTTGCAACATGTGGGCATGTATGGGCCCTTACAAATTTAAGACATTTTGAAAAGAAACTAAGAGGGGGCCCTAGGGGGGCTTTTTCCTCTCCTAAAGATTTTGTTTTTAAGGGAGATGAAATCTTTCCTCAATCGTTTTTCTGATTCTTAAGATCGCTCTATGGTGCGAGAGAAGAGCATACTCAATGATTGAAGTTTGATTTCTGGTCCCAATGGAAGTGTTTATATATGTGATAATGAATGATTCCAACTTAACTTTTACAATCAAAACAAGCCATCCATGTGGAAAAATGAAAGCAAAAAGAGGAAAATGATATGGTTTTTAAACTCCTAAGTGCCTATGTTTTGACTAACCCTTCATGTGGAGAGGGAATCTAAGTGTGGTGCATATTACAATTTGCATAGAATCAATCTTTAGAAGGCTATGGGCCTTCAACAAATCATAAAAACCCTTACAATGTTGGATTTTCTGGACAGATGCATAGGTCGCAGAGTAGACAGAGACACATGTGGCACCAATGCGTAGAGAAACAAGGACCTGTTGGTGTACTATGCACAAAGTGCACTGAGAAACACAGTGTTGTTGGAGCACATGCTCAGAAGACGCAAATGTGGGTTGAAACACCCACACACATTATGATACATGACTGGGAAGAAAATTTTGAATGAAATTCCCTGATTCCAACTCTGAATTTAGATTTTTGCAGGTAGGCTTGGGGCGGTTATGATCCCTGCAAGTTAAATAGATAAAAAAGAAGTGCTCAAACAACCCAAATAGGGAGGAAATTGATACCTTCCCCAGTATGGTCACCAATCTGTTGTATCCTTTTCGTCACATGAATGAGAAAAAGAGGGACACTTGCAAGTCTAGTTAGGTCAGCTGGATAGGACATAAGTGAGTGTAAGAGTTAAACACATCAAGCACAAGAAATAAATAAACAACTAAGCTGATAAAAACTAAAGAAACAAAACAAGGGGTCCTTTATATAACAAATCTGTGAGGCATTATCCAACTGGTCTTTAGTGTAAACAAGGGGCCCTTTAGGGCACCCTTAGGTCTTTGATCAACCCCCCACTCGGATTCAGCTCAGATTTGAGGGTCAAATCAACTTGGGAGTTGAACCAGAAGTGGGTGAGGGGTCGACAAGAACCATAAATGCGCCTTTCTCAGGTGTGTGTGGATTTTTTTCTACACAGTCGCGCGTCAGGAGCATGTGCATTTTTCTGACATTTCTAACCTGTGCATGTGCACGCGCTTCATGTAGTGCTTATGTGCATGTTAATTTTTTAACCAGTTGTATAGTTTGTGCCCTTTGAAAATGCATTTTTGGGGCTATGAATGAACTAATAGGTGTTTGGAGATGTTGGATTCCTGTAACCATTTGCGGATGAAATTTCAGTGATAACATTAGGCATACCATAATAAAATGGACTAAAATCCATAGGGATGGAGTGAACATTGTAGCCTGGTGAGTGGCCAAGAGACCCAAAGGTGTTCGAGGTTGTAGCATGAGCATTAACTATAGGCCGATCCATATTAATGATAGGTGCCTCCGGTACTACAACCATGGAGGTTGCAGAAGTCGAAGGGGTTCCATTAACTACAGTGGGTATGGGAGTCGAAGGGCTCCCAAAATTATGAAGACCGGGTTTAGTACTCATCTTTGTAGAATCACACGTCTGAGCGGTGGATGTGTGTGTACCACGTGTAATGAATCTATGCCTTTTAGAAGGCAAGGACATGAAATCTGGTGGTAACTATAACAAGAAACGGGACCGGCGGGGCGGCTGGTCCGACTCCAAGATGACTTAAGACTCTAAATATAAAAAATATATCCTAAGGCAAACTAGTAAGCAAAGAGCACACTAAAATTCAAACGAACAATATGCATGCAAATGGGCTATAGTGGCTGAGTGGCCTCCCTCCCTAAAGAACGTATGTCTCGTCCAAGAGGGACTTGAGATTCCCTGCTAAATATCGGAGGTAAAAAAATCAATTATACAAGCCCTCATGGGCTTAACAACCAGTAGGTCAGATCCCCCTGGAGAGGTAATCCTCCATAAAGGTTGTGTGTTGTCTGACCCCTATCTAACCCAGGGTACTTGCAGAATAACCCATGCAAATAACCTATGAGATACCTAAGTCAAGTAACTAATAAACCAACATATAATTGATGCACATGCGAGCAGTCGTAAGTCTGGATCATCGTATGGGCAGGGTAGAAAATATCAAAACCTTGAAAGCACCGCCTCTCACGGAGGTATGGGCACTAGTAAGATCCCCAAATAAAAATAAATCCATAGAAATATCTTTGACGTTAGGCGAGTATCTGGGGGATATCCCTTCAACCAACTTTGCGTGACCTCGTGATTAACTATGGTGTGAGAGGAGCCTCCTGATCTTACCAATTATACAATGGATTTATCCACTCCCTGACTCAGACACATATGTTGATTTAACTTCCTTGGAGAAGTTTACTCACAAAATCCTATTCCAAGGCACTAAATCCTAGGCTAGTTTGTGCATCCTAGAAAATAAAATCGTTACTAATAAATTTTAAATTATAGCATTGATTTTATGGCCGTGATTACTCAAAAAGGTATATGGTGATGAAACAAATGGTGTTATGACTCTACAATAAAAGTAAATATGAAAATAATGCAAAGTCTGACTTTCAACTTTTGATGAATGATATGCTCCTAAAACTGATGCAATTTCCAAATTCAAATCCGTGATTCAGAAGTAAAGATGCAATCTTTCACTATATGCACTAAGCTAATGATAAAAATTTCAAAAGACAAAAATACCAAGGAATGCAAAATGCCTGTATTTTTTTTGTATTTTCAATATATTAAAACTGAAAATGCATAGACTGAAAAGTAACTTGATATATAAACATACTGTGTATAAAATAAAGATAACTCAAGCAGGATATCAAGCAAAAAATCACCCAACCCAATGTACAACCCAATGTACAAGGATAATAAAAATTAAAAGATGAAGAGAAAAACTTCGCCTAAAAATTCAACCAAAAGAGGGTTTCCTATCATCCCACAGGCACTCAACAGGCACTACAGAGACCTAAGAAGGCTCAACAAGCATAAAATCCCACCCAGCGAACACCAGACCAAGAAAAAAGGCAAGGAAAAAATATGTATTTGACTGTTTGGGCAAACGGTGCGTATATACACAACTTGCAGTGAGACAACACACGCGTGTACACGACTGTAAAGAAAAAAGGCATGTATATGCTTTGAAACAAGGCCAGGAAAGGGAAAAAGGATGAAAACTCAGACCCAGAGTGAACAAGAGTTGTCAAGCAATGACATGACAAGAACCACAATAGAAACGAGAGCAATCTAAGGAGAAAAGTACTTCAAACCCTAAGAAAGAAGATCATTCCCCAGTATGGTCACCAATTATGTTACGAGGAAAATATCTCTATGGCTAGGGTGAACCACAACAGATAGGAGTGACTATAGAAATCAACTCAATTCCAACATATGGTATATATAAATAATGCGCAAAGGAGGTAAGAAAGAGGCCTACCTCATCCAAATGTTTGATGATGTCCACCATTGAGCACTTTGACCCAAAGCTTTATACCTGCAACAAGTTCTCAACAAACAAGCAAAGAAAGCTTATAGTGATAATATAACAGATTAGCACATTAGATAGAATAATCCATTAATATACAAAACAAACATGCCCATGGATCATAATACATATATTTGCAAGATATCAATTGGATGGGAAAAGAGTATTTCTATTAATAAATGATCAGCAGAAGTGAAAACATTACAAACTTCCGTATCGGCACGGTTCAGAACCAAGAAACTTAGGTCCTTCCAATTGGGCCTCTAACACTTCTATATTCCACCAAAGGCAAGATCATATAAGGGACACAAAGAGGTTCTCCATCAATAAGGGAAGATCTTGGGGGTTGAACACTTTGTTTATACTTAAAGGACAAAGGGATGCAGACTCAATAATGAAGTAATAATTTCTCCAGAGCAACTTTGCTCTCAAAGTTGAATTCTCTCTTCTTTTCCATAAATCGGAATTGGCTTCTTTATAGCCTTCAAAATGTAGCTAAAGGGCCGATTCAGAATGTTTCCAGTATATGGAAGGCCAAGGATCAGAGATCTCTTGTCATGACATGGAAACCCGCAATTTAATTTTGATTTTCTGGCACAAATCCTGATGTACGCGGGTTGTAGTGGAGCAACCAACATATACACTTGTATATCTTGCAAGGTGCGTACAAGTGGAAAAATATTTATTTTTGTCTCTGGATTCATTAATCAGGGAAAGTAAGTCGGCATAGGGAAATAAAGTAAGGCCCTCTCTGCAAGATTGCATAGGGTGAGGAAAATCTTGCTCTAATAGAATTGTTCCCTTCATATCCTTAAGAAAATAAGAGTTGTATCCTAGGAATTTCTCAATAATATAGGGGCCAATCCATAATGCTTGAAATTTCATATGCAAAGAGGGTTTTTTCTTGGATTTATTACATAATAGTACTAACTATCCCTTTTGAAAAATCTTTGAATGAAACACTTTGATCAAAATATCTCTTTATGGATTGTTGTCTTTGATTTATTTTCCTCAATGCCTCATTTCTTTGTTCCTCCATATGCATCAACTGATTATACCTCCTCTGTAAGGGAGAAATTTCTTCTATATATTCATATTTTATGACATATGATAAGGAATTTAGTTCCAAATTAATCGACATCTTTTCTTATTTCCCATATACCAGCGTGTATGGTGATAGTCTAGTGCTATATTTTGGTGTAAGTCTACTGGCCCATAATGCATCTGTCAATTTTGTATGTCAATTTCTTTGATTCACATCAATTATTTTTTTCAAAATTTGGATCAATGTTTTTTTTGTCGATTCTCCCAAACCATTTCCCTGAGGATAATAGTTTGAATACTGTCCCATTATAATACCAAATTCTCCACAAAATTTGGTAAATTTTGATCCAATAAATATTGATCCATTGTTTGTAATAAACTTCTCTGGAACTCCAAATCTTGATAGAATATTTTCTTTGAGGAAATTAATGAGATCTTTGAAATCAAATTTCTTGAGGGCTACAACTTCTTACCATTTGGTAAAATAGTAAGTTGCAATAAGTATATAAGAATGGCCTTTATTGGACTTAGGATTAATTGGTCCAATGAAATTTATTCCCCATTGTGAAAAAGACTCTTCAACTATTATGGACTGCAATGAAATTGTTGATCTTTTCATTTCCCCTGAAAACCTTTGGATAGAAACACATTTTATTATCATCACATATGAATCTTTAAAAATAGTGGGCCAATAATAGTCTGCTCTCAGAATTCTATTTGTTGTCACTGTCGGTGCAAAGTTTCCACCACAAACCCCTTCCTGAAATTCCTCCAGAACCTTCTGAGTTCTTATTAAATCAACACATCTTAATAGCATTTCATCGAAATTTCTTTGAAAAAGTATATCAACAACTAGTACATACTAAATTGCTTTCATTTTTAATGCCCTTGTTTCTTTTGAAGACATGCTAATTGGGAATTGACCATATTTTAGATCAAAAATAATATCCTTATACCATTCTGATGTGGAAGCTAATGATCTTGTTGATATTGCTATATCTTTGTTCACTGCATCAGTCCCTATCGTAATCTTACATCAACCTTTCCCTCTATCTACCTTCAATGGTTTAATCTCAATGTCATATTCTTGAATTTTTGCTAGCCAGTTTGCCCATTTTCCTTCTCTCAATTGTTGATTTAGGAGCATTTTTGCTGGAGTAGTTGGGACATATGCTATAAAATGAGATGTTAAAATATAAGTTTTGAAATGAGCCACCGCTTTAACTAAGGAGAGAGCTTGCTTCTATATTTCTGAATATATCAGTTCATAATCATGTAAATTTTTTATCACAAAACTTATTGGAAATTCTTCTCATTTAATGTTTCTTTGTGTCAATATAGAAGCAATAGTCTCTTATGAAGCAAAATAATGTATGATAAAATATTTATTGAAATATGGGATGATCAATACTGGTGCATTTTTTATTGCATGCTTGATATTAGTGAATTCTCTTTGAATATCTTGACTCCACTCAAAGTTTTGATATTATTTTAATAGGAGATTTATTGGATTTACAATTGTGGCATAATATGGGACAAACCTCCTCACAAAGTTTATCTTGCCAAAAAATAAATGTGCCCCCTTTTTTGACATTGGAGGACTCAATTCATTGATCTCTTTAACCCTCTTTTGATCGATGTAATTTTTTTTTTTGCTGACTATGTGTCCCAAGAGTTTTCCCTCTGAAACTGCAAACAAATAGTTTTTGGGATTCAAAGATATTCCATATAATCTACATCGTTAAAATACTTTCCTTAGATGCTTGATGTGATTTTCTCTTACTCTAGAGTGAATAGTAAGATCATTTTGATAATCAACCATGAATTTTCCAATTAAACATTTGAAGGCATGATCCATTTCCCTTTGAAAATTCGCTCCAACATTTTTCAAACCAAAGGGCATGCATACATATGCATATATCTCCCAAGGTAAGATGAAATAAATTTTAAGTCTATATTCTTCTACAACCAATACTTGGTTATACCCTAAAAAACCATCTAACCTAGACATCAGAGTTGAACTAGTAACTTCTTGAAGCAACATTTCCATATTAGGGAGAGGATAATTGTCTTTGATACTTGCTCTATTCAAATCTATAAAATCAACAAAAATATGAATATCCCCATTTTTATTACTTACTATAATAGGGTTCGAAATCCATTGTGAGTGTCTAATAGGAAATATTATTCCAACCTTTTTCAACTTTTCCAATTCAATTTTCACCAGAGGTTTTAATTTAGGATTTACCACTCTCAGATTTTGTTTGATGGGATTCATTCCTTATTTCAGTGGTATGATGTGTTGAAATATGGACTTTTCATACTCTTTCAGATCCTGATAAGTCGACACAAAAACATCATAAAATTATTTGAAAAAAGCGGTATATTGATCAACTTCTATCTCAGTACAACTGATACTGAGGTTTACATACTTTGGGAAGTCTTGAGTGGCAATATTTATTTTATGAGTTTCTTTCACTTTTATGATTGACACTTCATATTTCAAATTGGGCATTTTAGTTTGGTCATCCCTTGTGAAAAGAGACTTAAAAAGGATACGATCCTTTGAAAGAGATACAAAGCTTTGATCTTCAGGATTTCCTACAAAATTATCTATATTAGCAAGAAATTCAGCGAACTGCTCATCATTCTAAAAAATTTGGAGGTAATATTGATTATCAGGTACTGAAGTTCTGAAAATCCTTTTGACCTGAAATATATTTTGATTCCATTAATTGTTAGGATTGAATAAAGATGCAACAACTGCCAATGAATCTACCTTATGATTCTTATCTCTTGGGATGAAGGAAATGTTAAATAAACTAAAAGAATTCATGAGCTCATTTACTCTTTTGGCATAATTTTTCAACTTCTCATTTTTTATGTTGTACTTGTTTTTAATATGATTTATAACTAGTTCAGAATCACCTGTTATTATCAAATGTTCTACTTTCATTTGCAATGCAATGCTCATACCTTGTATTAAGGTTCTGCATTCTGCCTTATTATTCGTACAAGGAAATTCTAGCCTAATTGCATGTGGATATATAATTGAGTTAGGGATTTTGAAAACAATTCCTACTCCGCTTCCATATTTTGAGAAACCACCATCAAAATACATTTTCCAAAACCCTTCTAAAGCATATTTTATTTCTTGCTTTGAGATATTGGGATGTTTTGGATCAAGCATAGCTTTCTATCCTAACATCAATGTAGTTCTGCATTAATTCATCATCCTTTTTTTTGAAAGAAACTGGCTTCCTAGCTTCTCAGGGAACTCTAACCATGGTTCCATATTTCTTTGGTAACATCATACAACTTACATCGTTCATGATGTACCCTCCAATTAGTGAGAACCAATCTATTCCCAAAACTACTCCATATGCTAGAGGCAAGTCTACCACGATGATAGTGAAAAAAATTGTGATATGGGGCACTGCAGTTATAAAAGAACATAAATCTTTAATTTCCCCATATGCTGGGACCTTTCTTGAATTTATTGCATAGATAATTTCTCCAATTTCATAATACTTCATGCATCCCATCCCAAGTTCTTCCATGACTGACAATGGCATGATATTATTTGTTTCTCAACTATCAACTAGAAAATTTTGCAGTACCACATCATGATTTTCTATTGTGGTGTAGAAAGGTGGCACTTTACCCTTGGGTTTGACTGTTGTGATATTCTGGTGTTTCCTGGGATTTGTTACAACAACTTCCATCCTAGTGTTCAATTCATCAAGAATTTTTACCACTTCCATGAACTTGGGTAAATTAATTCTCAACTTAGTGAAATCATCAATTACAATATAGGTCATTTGTAGAGGATTCTTCATCTGATTTGCAACTGATTGCTACTTTGTCACCTCTGCGGTATTCGTTCTCATCTTTTATTTTTATTTTTCAACAGATTCCTTCATTTTGACTTTATTTCCTTGTGCTCTCGTTTGCACAACATTCTCTTGCGAGATGTCAATTTATTCTTGTTCATCAAATATATACAAGGATGACTCTCCTTCATCATATTCAAGAATTTCATCTTGAACAATATCGACCTCTTGATCAAAATTGTCAAGATTTTCATCTTCAAAAATTTCCTCTAATACAACATCATTAGGATTTGGCACCCTAGGTGTCATTTGTCTATATTCTTCATCTTTTTCATCATTTCTTACTCTCTTCTCTAAGATAGGGTTTCTTCTTTGTTCTTGAGAAAGAATTCTTGAATTAAGAACAAAATTTTCACCTCTTCTTAATCTTGTTAGCTCATTTTGCATTTGATGAATAGTTCTATTCATTTGAACTATTTCCATCCTTTGCCTCATTTTTTGCATTGTAGTTGTGTCATTTCTCACATTGGGAATAACTCCTTGGAGGATTCCTCTACCAACTCTTTGATATTCAACATTCCTTACTCTTCAATATTCAACATTCCTTGAGGTTGATGCTCCTTGATTTGATCTTGCAAGAGTTTCCATTAGTTGGAGAATGAGGTGGAACACAATATGAAACAAAGAACATAGTACTGCATATAACTAAAGAGGGATGAAAAAAATTCTAAGAAGAGAAGTTATAACATACCTTCCCACCTAGACCGACTCATGCCACTGAAACGTTTTCATTTTCTGATACCATATTGTGACATACCCAACCACCTAGGTCGGGTCATGCCACCAAAAATATTTCATGCTCTGATACCATATTGTAACATACCCATCATCCAACTGGGCTATGCCACGTAATTGTTTTTGAACTGTATGCAAATTAAAACATATACACACAGAAACTCTTGTGGAACTTTATATATAAAACTCAAAACAAACAAATACATTCTATAAATTCACATATTCATATGGAAATAATAGTAAACATATCAATGCAACATAGACATGAAATACCCATAAATATAAGGACAGGTATAAAACACACATAGGAAAAACCCATAAAAATATACACATAAATAATAATGCTACATGTAATTTAACACGCAATTGACACTTATCTTGGTAATAATAACACCAACTATGTGCATACCTTCCATGAACCTCCCAACCTTAGACCACACTACTCATCACTCTCAGCAGTGCGTCACCCCCGAGTTGGGACTAAACTCCACCCGGGTAAAGGGGTTCCTAACCAAACTGATGTATCTCAGACAAAAGAAAAGACTCCATCATAGGTGCCAACTCAAACTAATAGCCTACAGTCCCTCATTCCCCACATGCATGTCCCACCCCAGGAAGTGTGCCCCTTCTCTACTCAACAGTCCCTCGATTGCCCCACTTCCCTTCAAGGGCTTCAACAATAGGCTAGATAGGAAGTCTCAGAGCCCTGTAGCTATAGTTTAGTAAATTTTGGAAATCAATTCCCAACAATTTTCTCACCTAGAGATAAATTGCTCATGGTCCTGAAAACCCACCTCTTCAGTCTCCCACGGGCTTGACAACCTGCTTCTTTAGTCCATCTCCCAAGCTAACTAGGTATGAGTACAGGTACTGGTACAGGTATGGGTACGGTACAGGTACATGTACAGGAAGGTATGAAGGACAAATGCATGAGTCTTTGAATGATGATGGAATGAATGAATGAAGCCTCCCCAAAATGAACTAATTCTAGACTATATGTATGCATGTCCCTAACTTGACACTTGTCATGTTGAGAGCTACTTTGGTCCACTTGTCCCCATCCTTAGAACTTAGGATAAAATAATTATCCATACTTTATACTTTAAGGAATATTAATATAATATTATTTTTTGGCTTAAGCTCCCTATCTTAGTCGTTATCCTTAACTTTTATCCCCCCCTTTCCCTAACTAGTGGAGTTTAGTCCCCCATACTCTTTTATTGTGGTCGGTCTACATGCAATGATGTATTTTATATTAATGATATGCATAATTACATAAACAGGCTCACGGACCTTTAACATCTAGTCTCTCTGGCCTAATTCAACACATAATCCTCCTAGCTTATAATAACTGGCTCACCAGCCTATAAACACAACATATACACAAAAGGCTCTATGGCATGAAAATCACGCGCAATTAATTTTGTTGTGTGCGGTATCCTAGAATGTGCACACTTCATCATTTTAGTGCAATGTACATGTGCACACTATACTATGGAAGGTGCATGCAAAATGATATAAATAGCTCACTAGCTTATAAACAGATGTATATTTACCTTTACAATTTGGGGTTCATCCTAGGGGTATTACAGAAGTGGCATCTAAAGAAACCATTACAACACTTAAGCACAAGGTATTGTGATCAAAACATCACAGTGCATATTGCACATCTTGATCTGCATGATCTATTGTGTAATCTCAAATCACATTCGACATATGAATATGATCCAAGGGGTCTTCTTTTATAGAATCAATATCTAACCAACTCCCATAAAATCTGGAAGATATTTTCCACATACAACCATCGGTGGTTAGAGTTGATCCTAAAAAAAATGTTCTGTCAAGTTGACTCAATGGGACTTGGCCCGACCGACTATCTATCCAACTTGTAGTTGATTGTAGGGTTGGTTGATCCACCACCCGATTATCTTCGACTACTGGTCAACTATCAAACCGACATGCATGTCGACTACTCGACCAACTGGTGTCATGTGTTGGTCGATCGCCCGACCGATTATGTCCAGATGGATGTCAATCTATCGATTGACTGAACCCAGAATATGTGTGATGAACCATCAATTATTGATGTTCCAATAACCCCCCATATACACACAACTCTGAAGGTTCATGAGGTGAAATTACATCACTGGAAAACCCCCCATAATTGCAGCTTCGTAAATCCCAAGAAAAGTGAAAATCTTGATGAATGTGGCTTCAAATAAAGGTTATGTGAATATATCAGCAACTTGATATTCAATACGACAATATTCAATAGAAACAATGTCATCATGAACCAACTGTCGCAAATAGTGAGCATGGAGCTCAACATGCTTCATCTTACTGTGAGCAAATCAACAACCTATATGGTGTTGAGTAAAAGAAATGGAAGTCCTTCTCACAACATTTTTTTGAATCTTGTTTGGATAAGACAATATAGGCGGGGTTATTACCCTAATTTATAGCCTTATTACAAATTCAATTAAACTTTAAGCTATTTACTTAAATACCAATGACTCTATTTTTATCATTTATCAAATGCAAACTGAAATGAAGAATTTTTATTTTTTTAGATAATAATTTGAACGAGAAGCAAAATCACATAATATGATAGAAATAAGAAATACCAAGAGAGTTGCAAAACCATCAACGATTTTATTCATTCATTCTGTAACAACCAATACACTTCACATACTTTCAAAGTATGGACCATATGAATGTCTAGCAACCTAAGGAACACACACATAAGTCAATGATGCCTTCAAATCATACCAAGAATTATAAGACAATAACCACAGCTTGGACTCCGTTATGACTCTGCACAAGAATCCAATTTAGTAATGAGAAACTAATCCAAAAACCAAAATAAGTCTGCAGACTATCAAACAGACAATCAAACTAGAAGCATATCAAAATTCAATGTTCCTTAGTCCTAGATTTTCATCACCTTCAATAGACCCTACTATCACAAGAAGTGTCTTAGCTTAGAAATCATAGATGAATGAAGTAGTAATGAAATCTCTCTTGGAAGTAAGAGAAGACCTTATCAACACAATGTGTTCTCCTCTTTTTCTTTGTCCAAATTACCCCTTTAAACATCTCCAGGGTAGTTGAATCATTCAACCACTTTTAGTTAACTCATTAACTAACAATTAGTTAGTTAATAGGAGGGATGTCAAGTAAATTAAATAATAATAATAATATGATAAGGGTACTAAATAAAACTAATAAGTGGGAACCCCCTATTTCATTTAGACCAATTAATGAACCATTTCCTCCTTGTAACTATCACCTTAGATGAAAGACACATCAACTTGCTACATCATACAACCCATGTCATTAAAATGCATAAGATGAAATAAAAGGTCCCTTGTCACTCCATGTGGCAATCATTAATTTTACCAAAATTTAACCATTATGTGAATCTGTCCAAAACATGAAGCATAACAATCATAAGGCTATCCAAAATATAGAATTGTCAGAGTATGAGTTGTTGCCAGATAAAGTGCAAACAAGTTTATACACAGATACTAAAATAAACCAACAAAATCATGAAAAACCATATTTTCTATGAGAGGCCACCCCTCTCTTGCCATGACTACCTTTCAACCCTTTCATTTGTCGTAACTGATGAACCTGCCTTAGCAAATTTCTAATCATTTCCCTACACATGTGAAGTGACTAAATGTGATGACTCATGTGATGAATTTGACTTAGCTGCTACTATTTTCTACTTCTCTAGACTATCCTCAAGCTCAATGATATTGGCCTTGGCATGATGGGCATGTGAGTCTTGGGATATAGTTTGATGATGCAAGGAAGGAGCAATAGTCCATGCATGGAAAGGAGGTTGCTGAGGGTGATCAATATTTGGCCAACCATGTGACTGTCCAGAAAGAGGATGTACAACATTTTGCTATCCATCATGTTTTGGTCTAACTAAGGGAGTGGAAACATGGTTTGGGACTAGATTACCGATACTTGGATGAAGGTTCTCGGTAGAAGTGGAGGTCTATAGGATTGCTGGCTAGCCAAGTTGAGAAAACCTGTCTGCAACAACTGATTGAATTATTCCAAATCTAGATAAAAATTTATAGAAAATCAGAGCCTCTTATTACCCCTTTTCCAAGGACCTAGTCCTTTACCTCTATTTTTTCCTCTCCTGCCATGACTGCCCTTGCTGAAAAATCTCATACTTATATACATATACAAAAATCAGAACCAAAGTTCAACTAATAGTTCATCTAAAACTTTGCAAAAAAATAAAATTCAAACATGGATATGTTCATAACAATACACATGCCAAAAATCATCATGTAATTCATGTTCTCAAAGGTATAAATCATTTAGAACATGGATTTGGAAAGGGATTTGGGATTAAATGATGGGATTTGTAATGAGCAGAAAATGGTAAGTATGATAGGAATGTAAAGTGGACTGTTCTCTTCCATGACCAGCTTTCTTAATACCTCATGATCAAGTGCATGAAGTCTCAATCATATTACTTCAGCTAGAAAACATAGTTATCCCTGAACAAGTTAAATATCTCTGTTTTTATCAATTTAATTCTACAAATATTTTATACAACTATAATTAAAGAACGAGAATAAAAGGGAAATTTGGGAAAATGAAATGGGATTGCAATGAGTGAAAAGTGTTACTTATGATAGGGGAATGTAAAATGGACATGCATTAATTATAGAGTTTATGATCATCTTTATCCTCAATCATTTATGATAAGAAAAATTATAACCACATGCAATCTCAGGGTTTTAAGAATGCATCAATCTACAACTCATCGTAATTCATTATTCCATAACCAAATTCTTTATTCAAACTCTTAACTT
>ML778170.1:308632-322665 GCA_009831015.1 Picea engelmannii | reverse complement strand
TTTCAACACAAAGTCAACAATTAAATTCTTCCAAAGTCAAGGCTACTAACTTTCTTTAGGTAAAGCACAAAACCAAAAACCCACACAACAATTAAAGGGGGTGTAAGTCAAGCAAGGTTGATTTCAAGACAAAGTCAACAATTAAGTTCTTATTTAATGGAAAAATGTCCACATGATTCTCATGATATTTACCTATAATCTTTCATCATTCCATCATAAAAGAAAGATCAATAATGTGATCATGATCTTATTAACTACTCCAAGGTCTCATGGACCATCCTGAGAGAGAAACAAATCACACATTATCTCAACTCGGTACTTAAATCATAAAATAACATTAACTATTTAAATCATAAAATAACACTAACTACTCCTAGGTCTCATGGACCATCCCAAGAGAGAATACTAACACTAACTATTTAAATCATAAAATTTAAAATTTTTCTAAACTAAACACCCACAACACCAACGTCCGCCCGCCCTCAACACCAACATTAATTGAAATATGTCCATGTACATGTATAGGGAAAATCCCAAATTCGGGCCCATCTCTGTACATGGACAAATCCATATTCGACCATGTCCATGTACAGGTACATGCCCAAATTTGAGCATGTCCCTATACATGGACATGGCCATATTCAACCTTGTCCATGTACAGGGACAGGCCCGAATTCGAGCCTATCCCTGTACATGGACATGGTTGAATTCATCCCTGCCATACCATCCGATAAACATATGATACCTCTACTTGTCTGTGTCTGATATGGTCTAGGTGTTGTTGTGTTTGTGTTTTTACTCTATTGTGTTTTCATCCTATTGTGTTCATAAATTGTTAATTTATAGGAGGTATTGTCTCCATCTTATACTGTTCATATTGTGGAAAATCAAGTTTGGTTTGTGCATGGATGTAGCCTCCCAGATATATAGGCAATGATTACATTTATATATTTTTTATTTAAATCAAATTATTTTGAAGATAAAGTAACATATTAAAATGGAACAATATTATTGTTTATAGTACATGGATGTCGCCTCCTAAAAATATATGGGCTAGGATTGCATTCATATAAACTAATTAACATATAAACTGAATTTTATAAAAAATAACAATAAACTTTGCTCTTGTGTAAACATATATATAATTAATGCCAAAACCAAAACTCTATTTTAGATTAAACTGACTAAAATATAAACTAAATTTTATAAAAAATAACAGTATACTCGACTGGTGCATAAACATATATAAAATTAATGCCAAAACCAAAACTCTATTTGAGATTTAACTAATTAAAATATAAACAAATTACACTCTCACTATGATTTCATACTAAGACTAACTATTTAAATCATAAACTTTAAATTTATTATCTAAGCAATGCACAAACAGATACAACAAGCATGCAATGCTTAACATATTTGGCCTTGTCCATGTACAAGGACAAACTCGAATTCAGGCCTGTCCCTATACATGGACATGGCTATATTTGGCCCTGTCCATGTACATGGATGGTGCAGACACCCTTCCCTCCTTTAGGGCTACACGACCTCCCATTCTTGGATCTTCAAACTCTTGAGTCGAATTGAATCTTTGGGCCTACCGATAGACCCTGAATGCTCAACATGCACACACACACACAGGTCCCTTTTGTGTTACCCGTAGGGTCAAACTACCCATACCTTCTCTTTTCGACACTCCCGACAACACTCATTTTCGGGAGTATTAACTCCGCACTAAACCTTCCTCTTAGGTGACCAAGGGCTATGACCATGGGCCAACCCTTCACAAATTCAGACTTTGGAATTGTAGATTTTAACCTTGTACAATATCTACTGCAAACAAATATCCAGTAAAAGAACATAAATGATACCATGACAAATACAAACATTACACAGATATTTTTCCCCTGGAAACCCAAACCGGGAAAACCAACATATTCTATATGCATTCACATGTTATACATTGTTTACAATACAATATACATATAGGAGCCAACAGCATCCAAAACCCTAACCCAATGACCTGTTGATACTGAGAGGGGGGTGAATCAATATCAAGTATAATTTAAAAATATTTTCAACTTATACTTAAACCATTCAATTATATGATAAATAATCAATAGTTATTTTTCAAGGGAAGTAATGACTTCCAAAGGTAGCTACAACTTCCAAATATAAAGGGAGGGATAAAACTCCAAGAGGAAGATAAAATCATCCAATATCAAGATATGGTTGACCTCTCCATCCTTTCCCCTGAGAGATAATAAAATGTTACATTAAATCATCACCATCAACCAACCATCACATAGAGCCTGATAATGCTTCCTGAGACTTCTTCAATTTCTGTAATTCTTCAATTTTTGGAATACTTTGATCTTGTAGATAATATTACTCAATGTATTCTCTAAAACTTCTCCAAGTTTCACTCCTTGAATCCTCCCCAAAAAGAAGTTATAGAGAGAATGGTAGACCTTGTTCAATTATGGTTTATTCAGGAGAGCGAACTTGTACATAATTCCCCGCGCTCAATATTTAACATCAAATTCTAAAAGTCACACACAAGAAACCAAAGTCCGTATTATTTCCAATGAAATTGTTCCCACTTCATTTGGATTCTCTATGAATATGTTATTTTACCTAGAACAGTTGTTTATTGACTAGCTTCAGGATTGGTCAAAAACCCTATCTTCCACATAGTGTATCTCCATAATTATAGCGAATCAAGAGATGAAACTTTTACCACAGGTACCTTGATATGTCATCTCAATACCATAGAAATTTCACCATCTGAATCATTCTAGAATAAAAATTATAGTGAAATATGGCTTCTAAATAACATACCTTAGAACACATCACCAAAAGACTTCATCCTCCCTTGAAATCCGGCCTTCTCTACTTCTGATTTCCTCTGAAATTTGACTTGTGTATTAAATGAATGTATAATTATATGTATTTATACCATTTATGTCACTTCCTTTTAACATTAGGTCTGACCTGACACTTTCTTATTTGGTAATTCTTTTTTTTAATTATCTTTAGGGCCTACATGTACTTCCTTCTTCAATTCACTTTGTCATCTTCAAAAATTCATTTCTCCTCAACCATGAGGATCCACGTGATGTGCCACCTACCACCAGAAACAAAATCATGTATACTATCCATCCATGGGTTTTGTTTATGCATTTACATTGTCCTTCATGTCCAAATACCTTCATCAATCTTGCTGTCCAAAACCAATGACTAGGGTTGAGATCAATAACAACAACCAATCTTCCAACAATCTCCCCCTTTGTCATTGATGGGAACACTCATGCTCCCCCTATCATCATGATCCCAATTTCTCTCACCCTTTGAAATCAATGGAAAAGTGTAGGGATTCTCTCCCTGAATTTAATGGCAAAAGGTAACTCTCTTCTTTGGGGATGCTCCCCCTGAACATGTGGTACTCAATAATACTTCATCCTTATTTTTGGTCTTTGAGACTTTTTCTTCCTTGGAATCCTTTTGTGTGGCTTCTGTCTTCTCTCTCTTCTTCATGTCTAGGATTTATATGTTGTTTGGTCTTCTTGTTGTAGTTGCAACCAATCTTCTTGAGTTATTTCTTCTGATTTTACATTTTCAGGAGTCAAACATAAGAGTGTATCCTTGATCACACATTTTACTAACATTGATTAGATTATGCTTCAAGTCTTCAACCAATAAGACATTCTTTTATTTTACATTTTTTCTTCCAAGCTCTACTACACCTTCTCCAAGTATTTTGGCTGATGAGTCATATCCAAATGCAACATTGCCACCCTTTCTTTTCAAGTTGATCAATTTGTCTTGATCTCCGGTCATGTGTGAAGAACATCCACTGTCTATGTACCATTTATCTTCTTCTTTACATTCTTTAGCGGTTAATGCTATTCGACAATCTTCATTGTTTAGAATCTCTTTCCTTCTCCATACTATGGTTGGCATAGGGACATCTTCATTCATATATCTGTAATCTCATGCGTTGTGACCAAGATAATTACATTTGTAGCATACAATATTTTTGTCCATCAATGGGGAAAATGAATTATAGAGTCTGTCAATGGTTCGGTCCCATTACGGGTCTGTCGATGTTTGTTTAACGAGTCCAAAGATAGAAAACTTGAAGGTTTTTCATGATTATAGAGTCTGGAAAAACACTCAAAAGAGAACTCTCTCAGTTCCTTTTTTGTAAAATAGTCTGGATGAGACCGAAAAAGAGATAAATTATCGCTCACCAAACGTTTACTTCAGATACTTTATCGAGTGTGAAAATAGCAAGGTCGCTCAGCTATCTTTTCATGTTTAGAGAGTCTGAAAAGAGCTTAAAGAGGACTCCAGGGGGGTTCCTTTTTCGTATAACCTTGTTGAGCCCAAAAAAGTGATAAAAGTATGCTCGATCGCGTTCTCATGTATTTTCGAGCACAGGAACGGACAAAGACCATGCTAGAGGTTTTATACAAAAACCATAAAAAACAATCAAAACACGTGATGACAAAGAAAAAATATGTCCGTATCCCTGTTTAGGAACATCAAATTCATTACACCTGCAAAAGTTACACTCAAAAGGACATTAGGGATTAGGGTTTAATAGATAAATAATCATAAAAAACCAAATGACATAGTAAAATTAAATAAAAAGGAGTAAAAACTCTTTTTACCATATCATTTTTACTTTTCCACTATTTGAGCTCAAAAAACCCCTCTTTTTCCCTCAAAGTTCGGTGTTAGATTGTGGGAGTTACGAGCGTCCATTTGTCAAGCCGTCAGTGACAGTGAGGTAGGCTCTTTATCCTCTACTCTTTCATGGTTTAATTTTTCATTTTCATTGGTTAAAAATTCATTTTTAAGTTGATTTTATGAGCCCTACTTGTGCTCAACCATTCTCGTAGGTGGGCTACACGGGACCTGTGAGAATGGGTGATTCTCGTAGGTGAGCCCACAGCAGCCTACGAGGTTCTCGCACTGTTCCCAAAGGGAACCTGCGAGAATCACAAAGCACAAAAGTTTTTTTTAATTTTACTCAATGAAAAAAGAACCAATTAATGAATAGAGTTGTTAATCTTCTCTTTGTGCTTCCTATGCAGGTAATTGGCCATCAAAATGGTTCTTGAATGTCATGAAAGGGAGCACGAAGAAGACAATGCAATTGCTGGAAATCATCCACCTACTATTGCTGCTTTGAGAAACTGTGGCCTCCTGAAGTACTTTCATATCCCGGGCATGAGGGCCCAAGTCAGGTTATTAGAGTACCTTGTGCATATGTGGGATCCCAATCAGCAGGTATTTCATGTGGGGATCCACACATTGTCCTTAGATATTGAGGAAATTTACTTTTTGACTGAATTTTCACGGCATGGGCACTATGTGAGCCTGACTGGTGGCAGAGGTGGTGGGCTGCCCATGAGTGAGTACTTTCATTTACACTGTGTTCCCGAGGCAGAGAGAAAGAAAGGAAAAGTAGTTATTTGGGGGGTACGAGATTTGATCCTCCGTGCTATCCTATTCACCATATCTCAGATGGCTGGGAGTTCCACTCCTCACATGGTGCTACAGAGTTACTTCCAGTATGCCATAGAGTGTACTGAACCTTGGGTTTTCAACTGGGCAGATGTTGTGCTTCGTAGTATAAAAAAGCAGTTGACCAAATGTAGACGAGGCGACCTGAAGAAATTCGGGTACAGATCTTTGTTAGTGTCCTTCTTCCTTGAGAGCGTTCCATTACTAAGGCTGCAGGTTGAGTGGAATTTACCGGCTCCCAGGGATCCAAGGATGTTGAGATGGTGTCAGCTCATGGCCTGACACGTAGCTGGATCGATCATCAAGTATGATGATACTTTCTTTGACTGGCTTCAACCACATATGTTGATGGTTGATGAATATACTTATGTCGGGTTGGATTTTCGAGGAGATCCGAACTTAGTACTGCCAGAGGATGATCAGTGGGGGGAACTTGGTAAGAAGTACACACATTTTTTCTTTTTAAATGTTTTTGTGAATTTTTATCATATTCAAATGTTTTTGTTTTATAAGTTCGTCCAAAGACTAAATACAAAATTCATTTTTGATGACACAGATGTTGGACCTTATTGACCTCCTGGTACTTCTCCCATTCAGCAGAAAGGAGAGGTAGTGGAAGCGCCACAATATGCTGAGGATTATCAAGTAGTGGAACAAAATCTAGAGGGCCTGACCACAGATATTCCAGACATGCCTCTTGAAGAGGTTCCATGACGTGATCAACGTCATACTGTTGGAGTGTTGGGTTCCATGAGTCAACTGCTCCATAGGGTTGCTCGGGCAGTCATGTGTTACCGTGAACGTCATCCATGACGTCACTTTGTAGAAGCTATGAGCTTCAAATTTTGACATTTTGGTCTTCGGACAAAATTTTTGTAAAAAACTCTTTTGATCGTTATATATATAGACGGCTTCTACTAGTTTACCTTGTATTGTGTGAATATTGATGTGATTGATTTATAAATGATTCAAATGTCTGTCTAATACATAATTAGCCAATGCATATGTTAATGTATTTAGACATCTAGGAATATGTTGATATTCAATGTAATCAAAATAACGTTCCAGGAGGTGAATTCGCAAATACACCCATAACAAAGTAGGACTTCGAATAGTATAGACATTACTTAACTGTAGTACTACAAGCTGTGAATCAAGTCGCACAACCAAATGATGAATTCTCAGTGAGATAGCATCAACCAATAATTCAATAACGACGCTATACTTTGCAATGTTTTTGATCGCACGGCTAAGGCACACACCTCGTAAGGAGACAAGTTCATCTGTAGGGGCGTAAATTGCCCATGCAACAGAAGCAAGGTTCTGAGTACTACGGCTAGTGCCATCAGCAAAGCCAGTATAGGGTAGAGAAGACTCTGAAATCTAGAAATCAAACACAATGTCACATAAGGGCAGAGACCAGATAACGACAAAAGCAAGCTATAGTAACACACAAGAAGTATGATACAAAAATACAAGTACTTGTGCACAGATGATTTTATGCATAGTACTTATTCAAGTACAACCCATTCCTGGGTTCACTCAAAGGGATACCATCGTAATCTACTAACTCATAAGCTCATTTTTCCAAAACTCGTTGAACGATATAAGGACCTCACCACATGGCTTCGAATTTTCCATCCCCTAGCATATCTCGATCTTGATCATAGATAAGAACAAGATCACCTTCGGAGAAAACGCGAGGCTTGACATGTTTGTCGTATTGGGCCTTGACACGCTTTTTTTGAGCTTCTATGACTAGGGTAGCGTCGCATCGAGTTTCGTCTAATTGCATAAGATACAATAGATGTTATTCCTCAGCAGAAGTGTTGGGTAGGAGTTCAACAGCTAGTTTTAAAGAGGGTATCTCGCATTCAATAGGGAGAATGGCTTCCACACCATAGACTAACAGAAAAGGTGTAAACCCAGTAGTGGACTTGACGGATGTCCAGTACGCCCAGAATGCCGAAAACAACATTGTGTGACAACTTATTTTATGAATCCCTATCATTCGTCGAAGCATATTTATGAGAACTTTGTTAATCACTTCGACTTGGCCATTGGCTTGTGGGTAATAGGGCGTTGAGTTATCATGGCGAAGACCCAACTTTTCAGTAAGTTCAGACATCATAAAATTTCTAAAGTGGCTACCGTGATTAGTGATGATAGCTTGGGGAACACCAAAATGAGCTATAATGTGATTAAAAATGAATAATGTTGTGGTCTTTCCAGTGTTGTCAAATGTCGGCATCGCCTCAACCCATTTCGTAAAGTAATCAACGGCTACAATGATGTAACCATGCCCCCCGACCGAGTGAGGGTGACATGTCATGAAATCGATGCCCCATTTCACAAAGGGACCAACTGAGACCATAGGGTGAAGAGGAGCGGGATGTGACCGTATCTTCTAATTATAGGTCTAGCAAGCATGGCATTTCTGAACGACGATGATGCAGTCGTTAAACAAAGAAGGCCAAAAATAACCTACGTGTAAGATCTTCTGGGCAGTAGCATACCCAGACATATGACCACCACATGCTCCAAAATGGTAGTCATTCAGAGCTTTCTTGGCTTCGTCGAACGTTAGGCAACATCGAAAAACAAAGTTAATCCCTTAACGATAAAGAGTATCCCCAAAGATAATGTATTGATGAGCGTGATAGCGTATGTGATGTCGGTCAGTACTAGACAAAGTTGGCCAGAAAGTCTGGGTTTGGAGATATATAATTATATCCCCATACCAAAGATCATCAGTGCTAATAAGGAAAAGAGATTCATCGGGTAATGAATCAGCTGCTACATTTTCTGTTGCAGAATGGGGAAAGTCGCATATCAACTCAGTAAAAACTAAGGACTTCTTGGACTTGGCGCGTTTGAATTCCAAGTCAAACTCCTAGAGTATCACAATCCATTTGGAGTATTTGCCCCCTAGCAATTGACGTGTAAGGATGTGTTGCATAGGGTTGCAATGAGAAATCACTGTAGTCTTGTGTGAGAGGATATAGTGCCGGAAGCATTGGACGGCTTGGACGGCATCCAAGGCCAGTTTCTCGACATGTAAATACTTGATTTCAGTAGGCGTTAGACTTCGACTCAAGTAATAAATAACATGTTCTTCATTAGCATCATCCTCTTGAACGAGAACCATACCAATAGTGTACTCCAAGGCAGCAAGATAAAGGAAATAATCACGACTGTAATCGGGGGGAAAAAGAAGTGGAGCATGCATTAGGGACAATTTCAAAGCCTCAAAATTGTTGTTGGTGATGGTATCCCAGATGAACTTTGAATCCTTTTTTAGGAGACGCGTAAATCCATGAGTTATATCGGCATAATTTGGGATAAAACGATGAAGAAAGTTTTCTTTCCCCTACAAACTTTTCAACTGGCGAAGTGTAGAAGGAGGGAGATTAAGGATCACCTCAACCTTTAAAGGATTCACTCAGATCCCTTGACGCGAAACAATAAAACCTAGAAGACGGCCGGATTCCACATAGAAAACACACTTATGAGGATTCAAACGTATACGGTAGAATCGACAGCGAAAAAAAATGGCTCGGAGGTGGGTTGGGTGATCGACTCTGCGCATGGAATGAGCAGGTAAATTGTCCAAATATGGTTGAACAATGTGCTTGATATCATGGAAAGCATAAGACATAGCGCATTGAAAAGTTGCGCCAGCATTCTTGAGACCGAAAGGAAGTTTTCGATAGGCAAAACTGCCCCAAGGACAAATAAAAGCAGTCTTATGTTGATCCTCGGGAACAATGTTGATTTGATTATATCCGGAGAAACCATCCATGAGAGAGAAGATTTCACTTCCGGCGCAGTCATCGACAATCTGATCGACAAAATGGGTAGTAAAGTTGTCTTTTGGACAAGCTTTGTTGATATCCCTATAATCAATGCATACATGAATGGTGCCTTGTTTCTTGTCAATCGGGACAAGATTGGAAACCCAGTCTGTGAGAGCCACCAGATAAATAAAGCCGGCTTTAAGAAGTTTCTCGACTTCGAGCTTTATAGTAGCCTCTTTACGTGGGTGAATTGGACGAAGGCGTTGTCGGACGGGTTTAGCATCGGGGTATGTCTTGATCTCATGTATCACAATCTCAGGGTCGATACCTAGAATTTCTTCGTAGCTCTAGGAAAAGATGTCACGAAACTCTTTGAAAAGGGATGTATAGGTGACTATTTTGTCAGGGGAACACGAAGCTCCAATATGGACATTTTCGACGATTCCAGGTTTGACGGATATGTCAAGGGGAATCGTGGGTGAGATATTTCTTAATTTCTCTTTGGAAAACACATCGTGTGTAGACTCGGGAATGGTTGAGATGACGACAACGGTCGACGGGGTCGAAATCCATTGGTAGTTCTCAAGGGTATGTTGCTCCAGAAAGAGGATGGAATGATGATGCCCATCATCCCAAGGGGTGTCCTCCATGACAGACATGATCATCTCGTTAGTGGGAAAAATAACATGAAAAGGATCAAGAGACAACTCACCAAGAGAGGGGGTAGAAGGTGTTGCCAATTGAATGGCCTGATAGGCGGATTCAACTGGACTTAACGACATTTCGTCGCCAAAACGAAGATGATCTCCCTCCAGGTTTAGGGACTATCCAAAGGTCATGAGATGCAGGAAGTTCATGAGGCAAGGTGTAGATCATTTTTATGGAAGCAACAGACGAGCGTGGAACATTGGGCGGTGGAATGGGGAAAGTACCCATTAACGAAGAGTCCTTGAGAAGGCCTACACCGACGTTCTCATAACCCAGTGGGGTTTTAGCAATAAATGGAACATTTCCAGTATGGGTATCGAAATTGAAGAAGGCTAGTTGATCGACGGTGACAACCTTACCTTGATGTGGGAAACGTACCACACGGAAAAGGGTCGACAAAACTACGAGCATGGAATCGATCCAGCTGCGGCCAAGAAGAAGATTATAATCAAGGGGAGCGTCAAAGACTTCCACTTCGACTTGGACTATTTTTCCTTCTAATGTGATGGGCAACGAAGGAAGAACAACGTAGGGCTTAAAACCGAAGTCATTGAATGCTTTAAGAGTGTTCTGGGATTCATTCAAAGAAGGAGAGCCTATGGCTTTCCAGCAAGCAAGAGACATAACACATGTCGAGGCACCCTCATCGATAACGGTTAGGCAAATGTTTTTGTCAGAGACAATCACTTGGATCTAGAATGTGAGTTGAGGGACTAACCTGGGAATGTGATCTTCCAAGTCAAAGATTATTAAATTCGTATCCATCGGGTCAATTCCACCGATATATTTCAACATTTCCTTCCATTGTGCGGGACAAGTTTGAAGGACTTCAAGGGCTGACATCGCAGAAGGTGCTTGAGCCAGATCTTCAACAATGTTGTAGTTCTGGGCAGCATGAGCATGAGGATTGAAAGCCGATTTTTGAATGACGCCCTTTGGGGGGGGTTGCAGAACAGTGTCGAGGCTCAGTCGTTCGAGATGAAGAGGACCCTTGGTAGGTGGAGTCGTGGGAGAGGGTTGTACCAAGGAAGGGGTAAATCATCAACCTTCTCCTTAGAGGGAGAATAATCTTTGGCTTGAGTAGTGAGGGAAACATTGCTCTGCTTAGAATTACCAGTACACATCAAAACATAGAAGGTGGTAGAAGATGAGGGTTGGTCATGGATGACCAACTGAGCCTGTTGTTGAGATGGGAAGGGTTGGGACAAAATGACCAGCGCAGGTGGTTTTGGAGCTCCTTGAAGGAACTTAGTGACCTTGGCATGCCGTGGACAATCCTTCGTGTAGTGATCATCACCACAGATATGACAAGGGTATCGTAGTTTGCGCTTATCTCGATCGTCAATAGGGGTAGTTTTGGTTTGCTCTGCTTGAGAATTATTTTTTCCCTCCTTATTCTTACCTCTCCCCTTTTTAGATTTGTTTTTACCGGCTGGGGTAGATTGGACTACATTTACCTCAGAATTCTTGCTGGTGGGAGGGGCAGGAGACAGAGCATTTTGAACATTAGAAGAAGCAAATTTGGGGTTTGTGCTTGAGGCGGAATGTGGTTGGGCTTGGGAAGAGCCAATCACACCGTCAGCTGCATGCAAGGCAGTTGGAGTAGTTGAAGTGCTGGAAGTATTAGGACAAGTTAAGTCAGGTAGTAAATCGTAAAGGGTTCCCATTTGTGAGTAAACGAGGTCAATATATTGAGCACGACTTATAGCCTGCTCTTCTGTGACTACACCGCCCATGGAAATGTCCTTACTGATGTCATTCACAAATTATTTTGTGAACCACTCTGCTAGAAACTAATCGGGGAGCTCAAGTTTAATGAGACGTCGTCTCCTTCGCCACTCATGGATGTGATCGGATATATGAGTGGCTTTGTTCTGTTTGAAGGAAGTCAAAATCTCGGTCCCGGTGTCATAATGAATCGGTAACTGGTAATGTGTGAGGAAAGCCATGGCTAGGGTGTTGAAGTCAGAGAAGAAACCTCGTGGCAATTCGATATACCACTTCGCAGCAAAACCTGTGAGGGTTCGTTGAAAAAGATGTAAATGAATAGCGTCATCCATCAACGAGTTGGATGAACACCATAGGTGAAAAGTCATAACGTGATTGTTGGGGTCCTCTCCTGCTTTGCCGTCGAATTTAGGAATGTCCAATGGAAGCTTGGCTGGTATAACAGGCCATTGGGGAGAGTGGCGAATAGGATCATTTAAAATACTTGACAAATCCGGAAGATCCAAAGTGGCGAGAAAGGGTAACTGTCGATTCACCTATGGGTAATGGTGGCTTTGGGGAGGAAGCCCTGTCGGCAAACCAGTAGGACCATAAGAAGTCTGCATATAATGTGAAGACCCAAGAATATTCGGTGGTGGTTGGAGAGGATAGTAGCTCATAGGAGTATACCCTAGAACAGGGGCTTGAGTTTGAGCATTCACCCCCCAAATGGGATTGAACGAACCTGGGTATGGTTGGCCCATACTAGGAGGTATTACGGATGTAGTGGGAAACTGTTTCCCCCTAGTCAATTGAGGAGGATATTGTATCAACTGATTCCAATACTGGGCTAAGGAGGGAGGTATGTTTTTCCCATAAGGTGGGGTCGGTCCTCCCATCGAAGGTGGTGTTCCAATTGGGGGTAATGTTCCAACTGGGGGTTGTGTTCCAATTGGGATTTGCGTTCCAAAAGGAATTTGCCCACTGAGAGGAGGTTGAGTTAGACCACCTTGGTGAAATTGTCCACCAACCGGAAACAAGTAATTTGGAGTGAATGACGGAATAGCGCCACTAGGATTAAGACTGCCAGTGGAAGACGAAGAAGGTCCTCCAAAAGGAAATTGAGGGAGTTTGGAATAAAACTGGGAAGAGAGTGCCCAGAAGAAGAAGGACCACCAGGAGAGCTAGATGGAGTTTGCGCAGGAGTAGGAATGGAAGCATTCAATGCACGGTATCTGGGTGGTAGTGTCGGAGTGACGTTGGGCATTCACGGTGTGTTGATGGGAGAAAGACTAACCACAGTAAATCCAGTTGGAACACTTGTAGTAGCTGTGAGATGGGCCATTTTGGTAGGGATGGTAAAGTGATAAGCATTAGTCAACAGTACTGTCTCCGTACTAGATATTTCAAAAATCACAGGTGGGTTGATTTCAAAAATCACAGGTGAACTTGGACCAAAAAGGTCCCGTCGAAAAACACCCGTAGACCAAAAAGGATCTTGGTCCCCAGGTCCAGTCGGAGATCCAGAATACACAACAATTAAGTCTCCGAAAGAGTTTGCTCGCATAAAACGTCTCTCAGAATCGGGGTGAAGTTGAAATTCCTCTCGAGTATTTGTAATTCAAAAATGTTCTAGAGAGTCAGTGCATTCCACTTGCAGTGTGGTGATGACTGGGACTTCACTTTGCCGAGGAGAGCCTTCAGGTGTACTTGTAGGCAAGGGTTGAGAACCTTCCATATGCTCTAGAGATAAACCCTGCATTCTATGTGAACAACGTGGAGGAGCTATTGTAAACGAGTGACAAACTTCACAAAGAAAATCCTATGGTCAACTTCGAGAAAAAAACAACACGTGCTAGGAAACAAAATACAGGAAGCAACACCAAGCAAACAAGACCTTCTAATTTTGAAGCCATTAGTTGGTGATGAAATCCAACGTCGCAACAATGAGACGAGAAGGGGCTGGGCTAGGGTGGAAAATTTATGCTAACGACCTGCTTAACATACTTACACCCTAGTGCAAGCTCCCACACATAATCGTGGGTATACCCTCCAAGGAGCCTGAGTGAGTTTGGTCAACGTCAATTCCAGGTACCATGAATACTTTACCCTTCATAATCATCTCATGTAAGAACCTACAAATATAGGCCACTAAGGTCACCACCAACAACAATAAATCCTGGGGGGATAGTCGACAGTCTGATCCACACGCAAGGGCAGGGTATCTAGCCCGAAATCAACTCAAAAGGCTTCCACTCATCATTGTGGGTATACCTCTGAGTGATC
>ML778170.1:286702-298816 GCA_009831015.1 Picea engelmannii | reverse complement strand
GTCAACAACCCTAAATTGAAATAATTATAACTATGTACCTATAATGAATAAAGATCTGAAAATGATATACAATGTTCTTCATTGTGTTTTATGCAACTCCTCCAGGTGTCACTACTTGGAACCTCTTAGAAAAGGATTTATAGAAAAAATAGCATACCTTGTTGAAGTCTAGCTTATTATAGAGAGAGACCTTGTATAGCATGCCCCTCATGGAATATTTGTTGAATGGATATGAAAATGTTACATAAAATACTACAGACTGTAATATAACCAACAAATTTGGTCCTACTGAATTTGGATCTGTTATGAAGAATTTTTTACGTTTTTACTTGAAACACTTATTTTAGACTGGTTTTCGGACTAGCCACAAACCCTATTTTCCACGGAGTGTAACTCCAAAAATACAACGACCCACAAGCTGAATTTTTTACCACAGATACTAGGATATGTTTCCTCAATGGAATAGCAATTTCACAGTCTGAATCATTCTAGAAATTTTTTTTATTGCGAAAATGGTGAGATGACCTATAAATAACATACCTTAGAAAGCATCATCAAAAGAATTTATCCTCCCTTGAATTATGGCCTTCTTTTCTTCACCTTCCCTCTGAAATTTGGCTTAGATATCCTTTGGTTACCTCAGTCACCTATAGATATTCAATATTCTCAAGTGTGATGTAAAATGAGAGAGTCTTGCCTCTTATTTATACTCTCCATCTTCTAGGTCACTTAACCCATTTCTAGGTCACTTAACCCATTTATAGGTCACTTAACTTGTTTTCCTCATTTTTAGTGTTAACCACTTTCCATAATTAGAAAGTTCTCCATTACTTTATCATTTAAATATTCCTCCTTGACTTTGTCACCTCACTTTATCATTTAAATATTCTTCTTTGATTTTGTCACTTCACTTTATTATTTAAATAATCCTTCTTGACTTTGTCACTTTACTTTATCATTCAAATAATAATTTCTTCTTTGCAATCTCTTTGACTTCTTTGACCTTTTGGGATTTCAAGCCAACATATGAGGGTCCTCCAACTTCGTAAGGCCATAACTCTCAAACCGTGAGGAGTTATGTGACGTTCCACATACCACCAAAAATGGCATGACATGTACTATCCATATAGAATAGTATTGCCTTCAAATATATCAAAAATAATACCATTATCCATCAAACAAAGTTGGGTCCATTACCCAAACCTTTGTTCTCCAACTTCTCATGGCCATAACTCTCTAACCGTGAGGAGTTATGTAATGTTCCACATACCACTAGAAATGGAATGACATGTACTATCCATATATATCGGTCTTAGATTAAAATATATTAAAACACATACCATTATACATGAAAAAACCTTGGGTCCATTACCAAATCCTTTGTGCTACGGGAATTCTCTACCGGACTTTCTCCCAGGGTTGACATCAATCTACAATATCACTCTCCAATAGTTGACATCAATGACAACCAACAATCCATACCAACTATCCATCAACCTAAGCCAACTGTCTGACAATATCCTCCTTTGGCATTGATGGCAACACAAACATTGATGAAAACACTTAGTCATGATAACATTCATTCTTATATTCTTCATCAATGTTTCTATCTCTCCCCCTTTGACATCAATGGAAAAGGGTATCTCCCTTTGGGGATGCTCCCCCTCAATGAAATATCCTTAGGAATGCTCCCCCTGTCTACGTTCCTTTGATTTTTCTTTGTGTTTATAAGCATTTGATTACTCTCTTTCCCTTCATATGAATATTATCTCCCCCTTTTACAAAGGGTATCACTCTGAATTCATATCGCTCATTCTTCCCTTGTGACAATTGATCTTCTTGGAAACATGCCTCTATTCTCTCTCTCCAAGCATTTACCTTTGCATCTAATAAATATCTCCCCCTTTGTCCTATTTATTGTGCTTCCTCATGTACATCTAAGACATATAAAATAAGCATTAATAATCATTCATTTTGGAGTAGAAATTACTCCTAGTCTCTGGTGAAGATACTCAAGGGATTCCCGTGGAAGCATTTTTCTAAAGATGTATGCCACTTGTTCTTTTGTTCCCACATATTCAACTCTGATGTTCTTATTTGCAACCTATTCCCGTAGAACGTGATACTTTATTGGAATATGCTTCATCTTGGAGTGCATCACCGGGCTTTTTGAAATACTGATGGAGCTTGTATTATCACAATAGATTGGAATGGGCTCATCATACTCAACTTGTATATCTATCAAAGTTTGTTTCATCCATAGAACCTGTGTACAACATGTTGTTTCTGCAATATACTTTGCCTCGGCTATAGATAAGGATATTGATGATTATTTCTTGCTTAGCCAAGATACTAAACACTCACCCAAGTAGAACGTTGCTCCAATGGTGCTTCATCGATCATCAATGCAACCTATCCAATATGCATCTATGTAGGAAATAAGTGATAGATCCTTTCCTTTTGGATACCATAATCCAAACTCTTTTGTTCCTTTCAGATATTTGAAAATCCTCTTCACTGCTAATACATGTGATTCCTTTGGTGCTGCTTGAAATCATGCCACATGTCCAACTGCCTGCATTACATCTGGTTTGGATGTTGTCACATATAGTAAGCTACCAATCATTGACCTGTATTTCCTTTGATCTGTAGACTTTGAATCATCATCTTTGCTCAACTTACAACTGCTTTGTATAGGAGTGGTAACTGGTTTGCAATCTTCCATTCTGAACCTCTTTAGAATTTCTCTGATATCATTAGTTTGAGAAATAAAAATTCCTTGGTTTCTTTGACATATATGAAGAACCAAAAATAAGGATAGTCCTCCAAGTAATGAAATTTCAAATTCATTCTGCATATCCTTTGCAAATTTCTGGCTTAACCTGTCATTAGTACTTCCAAAACAATATCATCAACATAAATTTCAATTAATAAAATATTACCTTGAGTTACCTTGATGTAGAGGTTGTTCTCTGTGCTTCCTTTCCATAGTTCATAGGGAGTTTTGTCATTGTTGTGTCTGAGCATTACTCTGTTTTGAATGTGAACTGATGTATGCACTACATGTGTCCAAAAAATATCTGTCAATTTGGAATCCATTAGCATTGTTCGAGCCATTTCTTGTGTAATTCTTATTCATTATGATAATGTTCCCTTGTCTCTGAACCACTCTCTGAACCAATATATGAATCCATGCTCTCGTCCACTATCATATATCTATCCAAACCTACTAAGTGTTCTTACGAATCCATCTCTGTCCTTACTTTCCAAGACTCTACCTGTGCAACTGGTGCAAACCCCCGAACCCTCGGGTCCAGGTCCGCGCAGGATCGCTCTAAATATGCCCTTTGAGTCTAATTGTCTCTTTAATTTCCCCTTGGGAAATATCTCATACACTCACGATGTATCCATAGGTCCTTTGTAAAACTCGCCCTATGTATACTGAACCCAGGCACGAGCCTTACTCTCCTATATGACCATGATCTGGTCTTTTCACAGATGTTTCTCACTTCTCGGAAGTCCGTGAGTTCGGGCATTGAACTCTCATGCTCCTCTTCTACAAAATACTGAGATGCGATAGTCAGTGGTGGTTTGACTTCCCTTTCGCACTTTTCACAACTCGCAATCTCGCAAGTTGGAGTGTAGGCCCTTTGTACTTCCCTTTCACAAAATCCTGAGATGCGATAGGGTAACTATAGGTTGATCCCTCGATGCATGAATACACACCACCTATCACCCTTGCAGTCCCCACCTAATAGATTTGCCACACATTCACATGAGCTCTCAGCTCTTCGCCACTTCGCAACTCCTACACTATTCCTCTGCCCCTTCAAAGCCCCGAACTCCGAGATGAGAGTTCACAGGAGATTTGATGGCCCTCGTTGGATTGAATCTATCGGCCCTACTTCTCTTGAGATTTCAATTAGAAAAGCACTCACTTTAACTCCTCTTGATCCTTTGCAAGATCTAACAGTTCTCGAGTCTTCGATACTTCTCCATGGAGAATTACGACCGTTCAATTTCTTCCTCTAGAACCTCTGCGAAATAAACTAATGTTCTTTTGTCAGAACTTACCCTCCTGCAAAGAAACTTCACTTCACCTCCCTTTGAGTACTTCAAGGGTGCTACCCCTCCTGAGCTTTCTTCACAAAATCGAGTCTCCAAAAAGACACTTACACACACTCCTTGCGGAAATCCTTCAAATACTTCTAAGTATCTGATTTCTAGACTCTGTGCACCTTCTGCAACAACAGTCCTTCAACTCTCTCCTTGGTTGATAACTTCTAATCTTTCAACTAGCCTGTGCACACCTTGCACGGCTTCTGTGCTTCACCTGCACTTCTGCTGAAATGAGAACAACAATATCCCTCCTGAGCTTTTAGAGATAAACTCTGAACCTTGTCAATGAACTCCTTGCAAGAACTCTCACTCAAGAAGAGAAACAATTGAAACTCATTCTCTCTCTCTCTCTCAGACTTCGAACACTCAACATGAAATCATACATGCACAGTACTAAAGAAAATGCATAACAAAGAGCATAGAACAACTGTAAGCAGATCATTCAGCATGTACAACTAGAAAACATCATAACACCATGAATTTGAATTAAAGCTTTATATATTAATTCAAAGCTCCTGTACATGAGTTCTTCTCTACAGTTATCTGCTACAACTCTCCCCTTCTTCTCTATGATCCATGCTCTATGATACAATTACTCTTCTATGATACAAAGGCGAGGGTTTCTATATCCATTTTCCCTCCTGCTCCTAAAACTGTCTAATCTAACATTCATATCTACCTACTCTTACATTAATCAGACTTAAATGCCTTAATGTTTTACAGATGAGAGCAATCGCTCAAGATCCTTTTACAACCCCCAAGATATAAATTCAAAGTACGCCATCTTCCTAACTATTACATTAATGCCTTTGAAATTCAAAATTCATAACGGTTCTTATGAAAACGTGCTCTTTTCTTCCTCTACGCATCTAGCTATTTCTTTGGCTTAGTCGCATGCTTTGGGCTTTGCTCGATGCTCCTGCATCATACTCCCCCACTTGAAAATTTTCATGAACTCTTGTTCATGAGCTCTTGGACGATTTGTCCGTGCTTATGAATTTATGCTTCATCTTCCTAGCTGGCATCTTCAACTGGATGTCCTTTCCATTTAACCAAGTATTCAAAATACTCTTTCCTCCTGGTCTTTTTGCTAACCCTCTTGCCAATTATTCTTTCCAGTTGTGGCTTTTCAGCTACAGGCATTTGTTTGATCCACTGAACCTCTATCTATTCATCCTCTATTCTTGTTTCTTGAGCTCTGTAAGGGTACAAATCCACAACATTGAATATCAGTGAAATTCTGATCCCATCAGGTAATTCAATCTCATATGTGTTTGCCCCAAATTTCCTTATGACCTTGCATGGTCTAATCTTCTTCATCTTAAGTTTGTTATATGTTCCTCTTGGGAACCTTTCCTTCCTCACATGTGCAAGAATCAGATCACCAACTTCAAATTGAAGTTCTCGCTTGTGTTGATCTGCTCTGCACTTATACTCCTGGCTTGAATTCTACAATCACTCCTTAATTCGGCTATGAAGCTCTTTCATTGCTTCTGCAAAGTCCTCTGCACTAGCACTTCTGAATTCATTTTGTTTCAAATATTTCAATTCAGAAACTCCCCTTGGCTGCATTCCATATATAATTCGAAATGGACTCTACCCTTTGCTTCTATTGATCGAATCATTATAAGCAAATTCCGCCTATGGCAGAATGTGATCCCACTGGCTGTGGTGTTCAATCACTAGGCTTCTCAACAAATCGCCCAAGCTTCTGTTTACAACTTCTTTCTATCCATTCATCAAAGGATGATACATTGAGCTAAAAGACAAACTTGTCCCTATATTCTTCCATAAAGTCCTCCAGAAATGTCCCATGAACTTGGTATCTCGATCTGAAACTATACTCCTTAGCAAGCCGTGAAGTCTGATGACTTCTTTGAAAAATAGGTTCGCAATATGAGTTGCGTCACTGGTTTTCTGGCATGGTATGAAATGTGCCATATTTGAAAATATGTCTACCACCACAAAGATTGAATCAAATCCTCTTTTTGTCCTTGGCAGTCCCAATATAAAATCCATGCTCACTGCATCCCACGGCCTCTCAGGTATGGGTAATGGCTGGTATAACCTTGTGTTCTGCCTGTTCCCCTTTGTGTGTTGACAAATCCTACATATGTCCACAAATTTATTAACATCGGTCCTCATCCCTGGCCAAAAATATGCACCATTTAGCTTTGGGAACGTCTTATCATGACCAAAGTGTCCAGCCAATCCTCCACTGTGTTTTTCCTTCAGCATATTCTCCCTCATGGAGCATTTTGGAATACATAGCTGATTGCCCCTGAATAATAATATGTCCTAGATCATGTATTCATTCCATTAGCTTCTGTCCCTGAGAATTGGATTCTCATATGCCTCATACACTTCCTTAAAATCTAGATCATCCCTGTACATCTCTTTGAGTTTATCAAATCCCAAAGTTTTGACTCTGAATTCCTGCATAAGCAAACATTTCCTGCTCAAAGCATTGACAACTTTATTAGCAATTCCAGAAATATGTTTAATTACAAAAGTAAAATTCTGCATGTATTCAATCCATTTTGCATGCTTTTGGTTCAACTTGTCCTGTTGAGTCACGAATTGTAAAGCGTGATTATCGCTGTACAAAATGAACTCTTTAGGAACTAAATAATGCCTCCATTTCTACAGTTCTTGCATGACAACATAGAATTCCTTGTCATATGTTGAGTATTTAATATTTGCTTCATTCAATTTCTTGCTGAAGTATGCAACCGACCTATCGTCTTGGCTCAAGACCACTCCAATTGCAAACCCACTCATGTCACACTTGACTTGGAATGTCTTGCTGAAGTATGGAAACACCAGAATTTGTTGCTCCGTGATCTTCTTCTTTAGTAGATTGAAGCTCTTCTCTGCTTCCTCTATCCAATGAAAAGATTTATGTCTTTTCTTCACCATATCCATCATTGGTGCACTAATCCCACTGAAATTTAGGATGAATTTCCTGTAGAAACTAGCTAAACCATGGAAGCTTCGAACTTCAAACAAACTTTTCGGCGATGGCCAATTCTTAATTGCATCCACCTTATCCAAATCCATTTTCAACTCATTTGCAGAGATAACAAAACCCAAGTAAATGATTTCTATCCTCATAAATGATGATTTCTTCATATTTATCAGCAACTTCTCTTGCTGTAATCTCCTCATCACTGTAGCTAAATGCTTCAAGTGTTCTACTTTTGTTTTGCTGAAAATAAATATATCGTCAAGATATACAATGACAAATTTCCCTATGAAATCCTTCAGGACTTCATTCATCAATCTCATGAAAGTACTAGGCACATTTGTTAAGCCAAATGGCATAACAAGCCATTCGTATAGCCCTTCATTCATCTTGAATGTTGTCTTCCATCCATCACCTTCTCTCATACGAATCTGATGATATCCGCTTTTCAAATCAATCTTTGAAAAGAATCTTGCTTCACTCAAGCAATCCATCAAATCGTCCATCCTTGGCAATGAAAATCTGTATCTAATGGTAATCTTATTGATTGCTCGAGTCTATACACATCCTCCAGCCTCCATCTTTCTTTGGGATGAGCACTGTTGGAACAACACATGGACTCAAGCTCTCTCTAACTATTCCTTTGTCCATTACATCTTGGATCTGTCTCTTGACTTCTTCATTCTCCTGCGGTGTCAACCTGTACACTGCTTTGTTTGGTAAAATGGCTCCAGTTATAAGATCAATGTGATGACTTATACTTTTGATTGGTGGCAACGAACAAGGTAGTTCATCCACTACTATATTAGCGAACTCTTCCAGCAATTCCTGGATTTATTCTGGTAAATCATCCACTCTTGTACTGGTTAAAACAATTCTTGGCTTCCTGACCACAATAAATTTTGTCTCTTCCTTCTTCTTAACCTCCATAAGAAGTTCCTTCCCACTCATGAGAAGTACAGTGTTGCTTACCTCTGGTTTCACTTCTTTATCCTTAATTGGCAACAACATGTGAGTTATCCCATTCTTCTCTAGGGTGTATGTTTTCTTTCTCCCATCATGAATCACATTTGTGTCATATTTCTATGGTCTACCTAGTAATAAATGACAAACATCCATGGGAATGACATCACATAGTATTTCATCCTTATATCCTCCTATTTTAAATTCAACTAAACATTGTTTAGTGACATTTACCTGATGTCCTTTTTGTAGCCACGAAACTCTGTATGGGCTTGGATGTACGATAGTCTCCAGCTCCATCTTTTCTACCATCTCTGTAGAAACGAGATTGTTTGTGCTACCACTATCCACGATAACTTTACACACCCTGTCTTTGGTCTTGCAAGTACTCCAAAAATGTATGTTCCTTTGGGCTGGGTTCTCTACCTCCTTTTCTGGCGTTAAGAGAACTTTCCTCATCATCAAGGATCTTCCGCCCTCAGCATATTCTACCTCAACATTCTGTCTCTGTGCTTCGGCAATGTGAGTTTAACCACCTTCTTTCTTCCTATCTGGACACTCATAGGATTTATGCCCGTTTTTTCCACAGAAAAAACATTTCACTTCACTGCCTTGACCTCTTCCCCTTCCTCTAGTACGAGGAAAAGAATTTCCATTAGCATACTGCCCACTCTGTGAGCTTCATCCTCTCTCATATTTAGGTTGAGGTTTCTTTCCCTCTTCTTTAGGCTTCTGAGTCCTGTCTTGGGAAATTGGTTTTCCTCTGGATTGACTTTTGACTCGGCCTCTTTGACCTTGCTTTTGGATCAGCTTCTCTTCATCTTTCAGAGCCATCTGATAAGCATCTTCTATAGTTCGAATGATCATCATTCTCATCTCATCTTGAATGTCATATCTTAGACCATTCAGGTACCTGGAAACCTTTTCATCATTGCTTTCCCGATGACCCGATCTGATGTTTATCTTGTAAAACTCTTCAGTGTATTCCTTCACTAACATCAACTTCTGTCTCAAATTTTGCATTCTCCGAAACAGAGTGATTTGATAATATTTGGATATGAATTTGGCTTTCATCTTCGTAACCATTCTATCCCAACTCTTGATTTTTTGCTTTCCCTTGTAGCGTCTGTCAGCTTGCAGTTCATCCCACCATAATGTTGCATGCCCTTTAAGTCTTGTGACAACATGTTTGACCTTTTTGTCTTCCTCGACATCCTCATAGTCAAAATATTTATCTAGAGTTCTAATCCAGTCTAGAATCTATTCAACATCCAAGTTTCCTTCATACATGGGAATTTCCATTTTTTCTTTGGCACGTATCCTTGCAACAACCCTGAATAGGCGTTCATCCACAACATATTCGACTGCTACTCCTTCTCCTCCATGTCCAGCTTCATTTTCACTGTCAGCCTCACTGATATCCCCAGTGTCGACTGTGCGCCTTTGTGCTGTCTCCATGGCATCAAGCTTGGCACGTAGTTTGCACATTTCTCTTTCCACTGCTGGATAAGGCAT
This sequence comes from Picea engelmannii, assembly GCA_009831015.1. NCBI lineage: Eukaryota > Viridiplantae > Streptophyta > Pinopsida > Pinales > Pinaceae > Picea > Picea engelmannii. The sequence goes on along the minus strand of ML778170.1, from coordinate 289,254 downwards.
TGGTATGTCTCTCCTTCTTGGTGGCATGGCTGAGAAATGTTTTTCTTTCCTCTACTACAGAAAACAAAGAACTTTTTCTAGGCTCTGATACCACAACTGGTGTAGGCCCCCCAACCCTCGGGTCGAGGTACCCGCAGGATCTCTCTAAATCTTCCCTTTGAGTCTAATTGACTCTTTGATTTCCCCTCGGGAAATATCTCATACACTCACGGTGTATCCATAGGTCCTTTGTAAAACTCTCCCTATGTAGACTGAACCCAGGTGCGATCCTTACTCTCCTATATGACGATGATCTGGTCTTTTCACACACATCTCTCGCTTCTCAGAAGTTTGCGATTTTGGGTGTTGAACTCTCGTTCTCCTCTTCTACGAAATCCCGAGATGCGATAGTCAGCAGTGGTTTGACTTCCCTTTAGCAATTTTCGCAACTCGCAATCTCGCGAGTTGGAGTGTAGTCCCTTTGTGCTTCCCTTTCACGAAATCCCAAGATGCGATAGGGTAACTATAGGTTGATCCCTTTATGCATGAGTACACACCACCTGTCACCCTTGTGGTCCCCACCTAACATATGTGCCACGCATTCACATGAGCTCTCAGCTCTTCACCACTTCGCAACTCTTGCACTATTCCTCTGCCCCTTCAAAGCCCCAAACTCCGAGATGAGAGTTCACGGGAGATCCGATGACCCTCGTTGGATTGAATCTATAGACCCTACTTCTCCTGATATTTCAATTAGAAAATCACTCACTTAAACTCCCCTTGCTCCTTTGCAATATCTAATGGTTCTCGAGTCTTCGATACTTCTCCACGGACAATTCCAACCGTTCAATTTCTTCCTCCAGAACCTCTGCGAAATAAACTAATGTTCTTTTGCCGAAACTTATCCTCCTACAAAGAAACTTCACTTCGCCTCCCTTTGAGTACTTCAAGGGCGCTAACCCTCCTGATCTTTCTTGGCAAACTCAAGTCTCCAAAAAGACTCCTGCATGCACTCCTTGCGGAAATCCTTCAAGCACTTCTAAGTATTTGATTTCTCGACTCTGTGCACCTTCTGCAACAACAGTCCTTCAACTCTCTCCTTGGTTGATAAGTTCTAAGATTTCAACCAACCTGCGCACATCTTCCTAACTATTACATTAATGCCTTTGAAATTCAAAATTCAAAATGGTTATTATGAAAATGTGCTCTTTTTCTTCCTCCGCGCGTCTAGCTATTTATTTGGCTTAGTCTCGTGCTTTGGGATTTTCTCAATGCTCTTGCATCAGCAACTGTCCATAATGCTGACCCATTTATCACTATATTATCATGAAGTCTTGATTAATCTATCAAACTGTACTTTTGCTAACTGATTGCTCTGAATTTTTCTTCTCAAACTCTGCAAGCTGCTCGAAGGATGATTCTTTGGTCTGTCACAACTATTGCATAGACTCCCCCTGTCTAATATTCATATTACTTGGAAGTATCTAAGCCATATGGCTCAGAACAATTCTTGCTCTGATGTGTATTCATCATCATCTTCATTGGTAGATTCATCATCATCTTCATTGGTAGATTCATTATCTCTATGAGCTATGACTTCTTTCTTTCTGTCTGTGGATTCATCTTTCACTATAATGCCTGAAAGTGCAATCTCTTGAACCTGTTCCTTATTTACTTGTCCTTCCTTCCTTTCAGTTATTTTCCAAACCTTTCTATATCTGACATCTTTCCTTTTCTCTGTAGAATTTTCTTCATCTCATTTTATTTCCAATATTGCGATCTATGGTACCTGGTCTTTGTTCACTTGTTCTTCCTATTTTCTTATCCATACTTTCTTATATCTGATATCAATATTCTCTTTCATGGAAGTATAGATCATGCTTCTATAATCACTGGCTATGTGTCCATAGTTATGACATTTGTAACACTCAATGTTACATGTGACCACATAGGCACTTCTTTCTTGAAAATTTCTTTTATAATCCCTGCCAACCTTATGTCCAAAGCTACTGCAGTAAAAACAATTACCATAAAATAAATTTGCATACCTGGGAGTGAATAATATTCTTTGTGGCGTAGTCCTTCTAAATTTTTGCCTTGACTGATCATGATCATGATTGAAGCTTCTTTGTAACTTGAACATGGATGGTATTCTTGAAAATGTATCTTCAATAGTTTTATTAGATTATGGTTGACCATGATTCCTTCCTTTGAGTACTTCTCCATAACTCTTTCTATTTTCTTCATTCTTCTTTTCTAGCAACCTAGAGTGCTTCTCTTCATTCTCTATAACTGATGTGGATGTTTCTGTCTCCTCAACGTTCTTGTTGAGATTGACAATTTTACTTCTCAATGTGACAACTTCTTCTTCAAGCTTCTCAACCTCTTCTTCTTTCTTCATTATCTGAGACTTCATGACTTCTTCTGTTATTTTCACTTCTTCAAGATGAATTTTTAATGTGATTATTTCTTCTTCAAGTCCTTTCTCTTCTTGACCAAACTCTGCCTCAAGATGGTTTAGATCGTTAGTTCTTTCCTTAAGATGATCTCTCAATATCTTCTCTCTCATTTTT
>ML778170.1:248405-269478 GCA_009831015.1 Picea engelmannii | reverse complement strand
TGGTCTTGGAACCAATTCCCAAGTGTCATTTTTCTCTATTTGATCCAATTCTTCATCCATGGCCTTATTCCAAAATTCATCCTTCCTGGCTTCTTCAAAACAGTTTGGTTCAATTGTAGATAAGAGTGCTAGGTTTGTTTGTTCTGGTGAACAGATTTTTCTTCTAGTCTCAACTCCTGCATCTTTGTTTCCAATAATCTGATCTGAAGGATGATTCTTCTGTACTCATTTGCTATGTGTCTTTGGAGATACTTGATGAAATTTCTCTTCTAATTCTGTCGGATTCTCTTCATCTTCATCTTCCTCTTCTTCTTCTTTTTCATCTTCTTCTTCAAAAAGTTGTTCCATTGATTTGTTTTCTTCTTTCTTTTATTCTGGTCTGTCTGTTTCATCAATTGTTACGTTGATGTTTTCCACAACTTTGTTTAATTTTATATTGTAACACTTGTATGCTTTCCTTGTACTTGAGTAACCAACAAGTATTTCATTGTCCACACGAGAGTCAAACTTTCCCATTCTGCCATCTTCTCTTTTGATGTAGCATTTTCTTCCAAAAACTCTGAAGTGCTTCACATTTGTTGGTCTTCCTTTCCATAGCTCGTAGGAATTTTTATCAGTGTTGTTTCTGAGCATTACTCTATTTTGAATGTGAACTATTGTATGCACTACCTGTGTCCAAAAAATATCTGTCAACTTTGAATCCATTATCATTGTTCGAGCCATTTCTTGTACTGTCTTGTTCTTTCTTTCAACAACTCCTTTCTGTTGAGGTATCCTAGCGATGGAGAATTGCCTTTTTATTCCATGATTGTTGTAGTAGTCCATAAATTTATTTGAGGTGAATTCTCCTCCATTATCCGATCTTAAGCATTTGATTCTTGAATCCATCTCATTTTCAACCATTTCCTTGTAGATCTTGAAAATTTCAAAAGATTCTGATTTGTTCTTGAGAAATTAAACTGCAGTCATTCTTGTATAATCATCAACTAATAACATAAAGTATCTCTCACCTTTTAAGCCTTTTGTTGTAGTTGGTCCAACTAAATCAGTATGCACAATTTCCAGTGGTTTTGTTGTTAAAAATTCCTTTGATTTGAACCTAGTCTTTGTTTGCTTTCCATGTTGGCAATGCTTGCATAAAGTGTTGGTTGGTTTCGTGATCTGGGGAATTTCTCTGACTGCTTCTCTTTTGCTGACTTTGACAAGGTTATCAAAATGCGTGTGACCCATTCTTCTGTGCCATATCCAACGTTCATCTTCCTTTCCTAGACAACACTTTTCATTTCCAATTTCGCTTAACACATATATGTTTCTTGAAGTTCTTGCAGCTGTAGCGACCAATTTTCTTGAACCTTCTTTTCTTATCTCACACTTTTGTGAATCAAAAGTAACTTTATGACCTTGGTCACACATTTGAATCACACTTAAAATATTATGTTTCATATCTTCTACTAGTAGAACATTTTCTGCCTTTCCATTCTTGTTCCCAATTCGGATTGTGCCTTTTCCAATGATTTTGGATGAATCATCATTTCCAAAGGAGATTGATCCATCTCTTTCCTTTCGTAATGTAAGAAACTTGTCTCTATCACCTGTCATGTGTTTTGAACATCCACTATCAACATACCAACCACGTTTCTTCTGTTTATCTTGTAGAGCGACTATGCATTCTTCATTGCTATACTGATCTTGCTTTCTTATCCATGTCATTTTCTGAGGTTCTTGCTTGTGACTTTGTTGAGGTTCTTTAGGAGGCACTGTCATTCTACAATTTTTGGCCATGCATCCAAAACTGTTACATTTGTAACATTCCACTTCAGTGCTCAAAGATTCAAACCCATTGTAACTTCTCTGTGTTTAACTAGGTCTTCTTGAATAACTCTTTTGTGTATGGATCTCAAATTAGTTATTGTTCCTGTTGTTAGCTCTGTAATTTACAGCTTTATGTCCAAAATTATTACATGCATATCATAAACCAAAAAATATAGTTTGATACCTGGTAGTTGAATATCTTATGAAATGAGGTGCTCTTATGAATCCGTCTTCTTCTTTAGGCCTGTCTATCTGTTGTTGATTCTGAAATCTGAATCTTCTCGGTGAAGGAGTGTCCCTGTAATCTTCCTCGTATATATTTTTATCCCCTTTGATTGTTTCTGCATAAATTTTTGGATTTGTTTCTTGTTCTATTGTTTTGGAGCTTGATCCCTTTTCTGTCTAATTGTATCCAAGTCCGGACTTGTCAAGATAAGATTTTTGATTACTGATAATGTCATTCAGAACTTTTGAGCTATTCTGCATATTTTTCTTTTGAATATCCTTTCTTAGTGTGACAATATCTGCTTCGAGGTTTCCAATGATCTTGTCCTTTCCTTCAAGCTATTATTTGAGTGCTTATTCAATTCTTTTATCTTCTTCTATTTGAACCTTCTATTTTGTGATCATTTGTTCTAGTTCTTGAGTGTCTTTTTTCTTATCTAGTTCTTCTTATAGTTTCTTCTTTTCTATTCTGATAACTTCTATGGCACTTATAACTTGTCACAACAACCTGTCCAAACAACCTGTCACAACAACCTGTCTCATCAATATTATCAACCAAATCAGATCTACTCACCAAGATCAATCACCAAGACAACTCTCAAAGATGTGCATCAACCAACCATAACACAACAACTCATAATCAACACCAAGATCAATATGTGATTCTAATAATATACCAATACAAGTATGCTACATCATCCATAAGCCATGTGTCAACAATACTACTAACAAGTGCCTCCAACCATGTATAAACTACTCATCAACTACGACTCATCAGGTTGTACCAACATCATCAACTATATGCCTCATGTATGTGCCGACGCATCAACTACTTGTCTCAACCATGTACCCAACATGTACCTCAACCAAAATCCCTCATCAATATCATCATCCAAATATGATTTGTAACTCTGTAATAGACATGGTGTATATGATCACATACTTGCAAACTTTCCTTAACTTTAACAACAAGAGAATAACATTTTCATAGAACTTTTCTTTAGTATCACATGACTAGTTTTGGATTAGTCAACAACCCTAACCTGAAATAATCATAACTATGTACCTGTAATGAATAAATATATGAAAATGATAAACAATGTTCTTCAGTGTGTTTTATGCAATTCCTCCAAGTGTCACTACTTGGAACCTCTCAGAAAAGGAGTTATAGGAAAAATGGCATACCTTGCTGAATTATGGCTTATTATAGAAAGAGACCTTGTATAGCGTGCCCTACACGAAATATTTGTTGAATGGATCTAAAACTATTAAAAAGAATACTATATATTGTACTCCAATCAACACATTTGGTCTTACTGAATTTGGATTTGTTATGAAGAAGTTATGATGTTTTTACCTGAAACACATGTTTTAGACTAGTTTAAGGACTAGCCACAAACCCTAGTGTAACACCAAAAATACAACGACCCACAAGTTGAATTTGTTACCACCGATACTTGGATATGTTTCCTCAATGGCATAGCAATTTCACTGTTTGAATCATTTCATAAAAAACTTTATTGCGAAAATGGTGAGATGACTTGTAAATAACATACCTTAGAAAACATCATCAAAAGAATTTATCCTCCCTTGAATTTCGGCCTTCTTTTCTTCACCTTCCCTCTAAAATTCGGCTTAGATATCTTTTGGTTACCTCAGTCACCCATAGATGTTCAATATGCTCAAGTGTGATGTAAAATGAGAGAGCCTTGCCTCTTATTTAAACTCACCATCTTCTAGGTCACTTAACCCATTTCTAGGTCACTTAATCCATTTATTGGTCACTTAACCTATTTTCCTCATTTTTAGGGTTAACCGCTTTCCATAATTATAAATTTATCCATTACTTTATCATTTAAATATTTCTTCTTAACTTTTTCACCTCACTTTATCATTTAAATAATCTTCTTTGATTTTGTCACTTCACTTTATTATTTAAATAATCCTTCTTGACTTTGTCACTTTACTTTATCATTCAAATAATAATTTCTTCTTTGCAATCTCTTTGACTTCTTTGACCTTTTGGGGTTTCAAGCCAACATATGAGGGCCCTCCAACTTCGTAAGGCCATAACTCTCAAACCGTGAGGATTTATGCGACGTTCCACATACCACCAGAAATGGAATGATATGTACTATCCATATAGAATAGTCTTGCCTTCAAATATATCAAAATTTATACCATTATCCATCAAACAAACTTGGGTCCATTACCCAAACCTGGGTTCTCCAACTTGTCATGGCCATAACTCTCTAATCGTGAGGAGTTATGTGACGTTCCACATACCACCAGAAATGGAATGACATGTACTATCCATATAGAATAGTATTACCTTTAGATATATTAAAACACATACCATTATACATGAAACAACCTTGGGTCCATTAACAAAACCTTTGTGATATTAGAATTCGCTACCGGACTTTCTCCAAGGGTTGACATTAATCACTAAGGGTTGACATCAATCTACAATATCACTCTCCGATAGTTGATATCAATCAAAACCAACAATTCATACCAACTATCCATTAACCTAATCCAACTATCTGACAAGAACAAGAAATAACAAGGAATAAAACATGAAGTCTATCATTCACTCATTCAGATAGGTATAATAACAACATACATTTAGGACAACATTCCTCTATTATGTTCATTCAACTGGAAATTACATCCATACATACACTACTTCTATGTAGCTCTCAACTCTTTTCTACAATGGAAATCTACACACTAGATTCAACAGCCTTATCTCGACAACAATACAAAGCTTTATACAAAGGGACTCTTCGAGTTCTTCCCTCCAACTACTCTATGCTATCCTATTGAAATAAAATCTTTCAACTACTTAACATTTATTACAATAAATATTTGAGTCAGACGGATAAGAGCGAATGCTCCAGATTTGTACTGCAATCCTTCACATTAAAGAAAAATACATTCCCTCATCAATCTTATGTGATGGCTCAGCCTCCGATCATTAAAGACGTTCATAACTCAAAATCTTTGTCAGATATCACATTAATACACCAACTTTGGAATTCAAAATATTTCAAAATACACACTAGTGCACCTGTTGGCACAGGGGTAGACCCAGGGTTCAACGCTTCAACAACGCACCAACAAAACCCTAACTACCATCCCTTTTGGCAACACCTGCGAAGCATGCAATGTCTCACCCGAGGTAGAGGCAGGGGGGGTTATAGGAATCAGGTGTCTGTAACCAAGAAAGGACACAAATATGTGATTATAACACTTCTACAAAGTACTTAGGAACAACATGCATCAATCTATTAGTCTTATTCACATCGCAGATCAAAACCTAAGTACAAATCGACGAAGTAACAATGACAACATACACTTCACACTTAGCAACAAAAATTAGATCCAACACATTTAACATAAATAAAGCACTAAGAATTCATAGATCTATCTATTACACATAACAATCAATGCACTAAGCATATCCAGAGCATAAACATCATAACACAAAGAAAACCATCAACACAATATTTATGTGGTTCACCCCAGTGTGGGGCTACATCCACCAACTGCTTCTTCTTCTTTATTAGGCTTCAATATCTTACATTCTTCTGCTCCTGTGCACTAAGCCACAGAGCCAAGCTTCACACCTGATAGGTGATCTATGCACTAAGAACCAGATCCACCTTCCCAAAATCATATCAAAGCATAGAGCCAACTCCTCTAACAAGCATAGAGCCTTACATACACAGTCTATTACACAGAGCAACTCAGAACTACTTGCCTCTTTCACTTAGACAATTACATGCATCACTACTTATACATTACATTCCTTCTTATTTATACATTTACATCCCTTACAAAAATGCCTAAGCATGGGTAAACCCATGGGCTGACATCCCCTAAACCGTAATACCCAAAACCCTAGTGAACCCCTTGTTGGGTCCACAAAATAAGTGAGATCCCGCGATCTCAGCTCTGCTTGGGCGCTCCATCTTTGACCAGCCTATCGAAGTCCAAAAGTGGTCAAACTAACCAAAATTTCCTCAAAACTTGGTCGAGGGACAACATGCCCCCAACACTCATCTGTGACTTGTCTCGAGTCACTCAAATCTGGGAAAAGATGCTTCGAAGGCCTCGAGCTTAGCTCGTGCTACCCGAGCTTCCTGCTCAGTGATATCTTGGATCAATATATCTATAATAGGCCCTTCCAGGTGTTGTTCCACTATCGCAACCACTTGGTCCAGTTGTGAACCTTGTCCTTCGATCTCTTCAAACACCGCGCAGGCTTCCTCCTGCACCAGTTCTAGTTGTAGCCTCTGTGTGACTTCCATTACTCTTCCCTAGATCGCAGTAATCTGTTGTTGGGTCACACGTTGTTCTTGTGATATTTTCATTCTCTCAACCGTAGTGAGTGACTTCATCTGTTCTTGAACTGTCAGTGCCTACTGCTATGCCTCCTGTAGCTACGCTTCCAACTTCCTAAGCTCTGGGTCTTTCGTGAGGCATTCATAGGTCTGTGCACTTTTGTTGCTTAGTTTTTTGCATTCTAAGGTGAGGACTCTAATATTTTCCACTACGCTCTTAGCATCTTCCTCCCATTGATCGTGTACTTCTTGCAGAGTGCTCAGAACTACTTGGATCTCCAACTCTGTTACCCTTGCTTGAATCTACTAGATGGCCTCAGTGAGCTTCATCACTTAAACCTCGACTACCTCATGTTCCTCCTATGACAAGCTTGGCATAGAGCGAAGTTCTTTGCTCACCACTTCTTTGATTGCAGTGTTCTCTACGAGTAGTTGGTCATTTTCCCTCTGTATCTTCACTTTGTCCTCCTCGAGCATCACCTAGAACTCATCTTTCTCATTTTCATAAGCAGTTACACAGTACCGCGCAACTTGTAGTTGTTCCAATATCTCCTCTTTTTCTTTCTTCAGGGCTTCTGCACCCTGTTCCTTTTCTTCTTGGACTCACTGAAGTTGATCCTCTGTTGCATCTGCCAGTCTTCGAAGATGGGTTGGATCATCCCCCAACTATGCAGTCTCTGATGAGGAAGGCGCAGTAGGCACTGCACAGCTCAATTGAATGGCTCGTTGTATTTCCTTAAGTTCCTTCTCAGCTCATACATACAACTCTTCTTGCTTCATGCTATATCTCTATAAGAGGTCCTCATACGCATCCTCCATTGCTCTGTAGACTAGACCGATGTCATCCTCTGTGAGTGTGGCCTCCATCTGGGGCTTACTAGTGCGAGTCTTCTTTCTTGCTGAGGGTTTCTGCGGAGAAACCTTCCTCATCTTCGATGTTTCTGTCTCGACAAGGGGATCCTTCAGTGGTGTAGCTTTGCCTTATCCTTTTTTTTCTCCTTCATCCCCTCCTCCTTTTTGATTTACTTCATCTCCTTGTCCTCCTTCGGGCGAGCAAGATCCATTTTCTTCTGAGGCGATGGCTTCCTCATCAGTCTGTACATATTGGACTTCCTCCTTTTTATTTTTCTTCTCACACTGTTATGTCCTGCATGCTTTAACCGGGTAACCAAGGGGCTTTCGATGATGTCAAGGTCGAAGAGTTCTACATCATCAATCGATACAAGAAACTCTGTTGGCCACTCCTTTGTGATCTGCTCGATGTATTCGTCGGTTAGCTTATAGTAATACTGTAGCTCTTCCTTTCTCTCATCCTTACATGCAGTGATATAAATAAAATGTGGATCTGTGTAGAACTTAGCCAGTGGTTTGTATTGGTGCAAGGTACATGGTGTCATGTGCAGGAACGACTCAATGGAAACCTTACGTTGTTGATAGTAGGCATGGAATACTGCATTCGACTGCCATTGATTTGACATATCATTCGTGTACCAAAAGGTGGAGAACCTCACAGCCAATGGATTCGACTATTCAATCTCTAGAAAAGATTCTCCCTCCAACATTTTCCAAGTGACAAATGCAATCAACACAAGCAACCAGCTAAAATGGAACTCGTATCCCTGATCCTACACTTCACGATAGTCTTTCTCGAGCTTGTAGATGAGGTAGCTCACCCAATTCATCTACATCCCCTCCATGAATTTCCCTGTGAGGTCCACCACGAACTCGATGACCTGCATGGGGTGGTTCTTTCTAACGAGCTTGCCAGCTATGAGTTGGCAAGCTAGGTGCACTGCACCATCCTAGATGGAGGCTACCTTGTAGCCTCACTTTCCCTTTTCAACTTTGTTGTATGCCTCCTTAATGTGTTGTGCCAGGTAGAGATCTGAGGTCTTCCCTGGGTAGAACTGTTGAGGGTTGGGTCACTGCATGCTCAGTCCTATGATCAAGTGGATCAACGTCGGATCCACAATAATGCGCCTATTGAGCCACAATTATCCTCCATGATAGCACAACAAGAGTAGTTTAACACAAGAAATAACCTCCTGATGTCAGCCAAAATGAGGGATCTTCATGACATTCAGTATTGTGGACTACGCGAGCTCTTTAATCCAAGGCTGGGAGACTATGCGAGGCTTCTTCCCAGTCATATTCATCAAATATATAAGGGGCATGAGCATCACATGGTTCTTTTTGTCTCCAAGGTTAAATTCATTGTTCTTCAAGGATGGGATCTATCCCAAATAGCTTCCAACTACACATACCCCCTTTGGGATGTACGCGCTGATCAAAGTGTACTTGAAGTCTCGTGGAATGTTCTCATGGTTAACCATGCCAGCCAAAGGCGGGATATAATCCAGTAAGACCAACGAGATCTGCTTCACATTAGCCAGATCGTCCCAATGCTTACTTTTCTTCTCAGTAGCGGGGTTGACACGGTCCAAATGATGTATAGTCGAGGGGGAAGCCTATAGTCTCCTGGTCGACGATTCCTATACTCCCTCAGACATAGATTTATTAGCCATAAACTTCTTCAGAACCTCTTTGACGGATTTCTCTAGCTCAGTGCACTCGGCCTTCTCACTGTTAACAAATAGGTTGGGGTAGGTGAATGGATAGCATGGTAAAAAACAGATGGCGAGGTCTGATAGCACATCTCAACACACACAATCACTTCGTTTCTTGTCTCAGATAATCATGGGTAGAAAAAAGTGGTCCCGACTCAGTGTCCGATGGGTTAAATAAGTGAGCGTCATAACGGGTTCCTCTAACGGGCAATAATGCCTCAATCAATGTGAATCTATCCATTATGGTGTGGTCTCAACATATAATGGTGATATATCTTCCCATAAATACATTTCCTAGCCGTTTTAGAGCATCTTTCTAACGGTTGGGGTGCCTCCAACGGTCATATAGCTTCACTAGGGAGAAGTCCCATTTTGCGTGGTTCTGTTGTTTTGACGAGGTTCAAATCCTGCAAACCTGCTTCCTGCAAAGTTCCAATATTTGAAATCTTCTATCTGTTCTCTGTAACTTGTATCTTTTCCAACTTAGCCTTCTTCTTACTAAGATTCCTTTGCTTCTTTCCTGTGATCTGAGTTTCTTTAACTATTTTTGAATTTCTCTTTCCATTCTTATTCTTATCTTCTCCTAGTGAAGTGACTACGCACTGCTGATGTGCTCTCAAAGGGTTTGAATTTAATATCCCTTCTCTTACTAATTCCTGGGTGGATATACTTCTTTCTTGCATGGATAGGTCCTTCAAAATGTCTTTCATTCTTTCAACCTCAACAGAGAATTCTCTTGCGTTATGTTTCTTCGACTCAACTTCTGGTTCTTCTATCAGGTGATATACTTTTCTGGCTATGAAATCCTTTAGTTCCTGCTTTTTCTTTTATGTATCTTCTTCCTCTGCTTTCCTTCTGATATGATCCTTCTCGATCCAAGTATTTCCTAACAAAAGTGGAAAAGGGGCGTTGCTCTCAACAAACCTAATAACTTCGAATTCCTCTTCTATCGATGTTCCATGGATGATAATAGGTACATTAGTAACTCTTCCACATAGGGTTATCATATTTCCTTTAAAAAAGCCTATCCTTCCCAATGAAGGTACCATAGTGGCCTTTCCCAAAATCTCCCAAGTCTCTTCTATCATAATATTCACTTGTGTCTCCTCATCCAGGACACAATCTATGTTGAAGTCTCCTATTCTTGTATCTATGCATTGTTTTTCTTTCATGATCTCTGGTAAACTGACATCTTTGTGATCGTTCATTGCTTCTTTTAACTGTACCAACATAGTCTGAGATTTCTGTGATTCTTTCTCTTGATGATTCTTTAACATGCTCTTATTCTCTTGACTCATGTTCATCCTTTAAAATTTGGCAATCATTCTTGGACAATCCTCAACTTCATGACCAACAATTTTACAACAAAGACAAATAGGACCTATACCAGGGCATTACTTAGCAAGATGTCTCGGTCTTCTATAGTTATAACATAGTGTCAATCCTCTCTTTCTTTTAAATGTTCCTCAACCTTTCCTGTATTGCGCACTAGGATCACAGTGCTAGACCCACAATTTGCAAAAATTCTTTCTAGGTTCATGCATCCACTCATTAGTCCAAAAATTATTTCTATGCATAAGAATAACATATATTTCTCTATTTCTATAAAAAAAATTTAGATCAACTCTTTCTTCTAACTATATCCTAGCTTTCAAACTAAGACAAAATCTATCAAACATACCTAAATTCATGCTTTCAAAACACAAATTTCCACTTATCTTACGCTATCAAAGAACAAATCTTTACTTCTTTCAAGATATTACCTCTTTTCATCAGATTAGGTATCTTTCTTAGCACAAAGCTTCACAAGTCAAGTAGAGTATTGCGCACTACAACAACAGATATACACACGGAGCTTCTCTTTTCTTCAATTCCCAGCAATCACAGTTTCTGGTCCCAACAATAGAACCATTTTTTGGCACAGGGGCAGACCCAGGGTTCAACTCTTCAACAACTCACCAAAAAAACCCTAACTATTGGCCCTTTCGACAACACCTGTGAAGCAGGCGAAGTCTCACCCGAGGTAGAGGCAGGGGGGGTTACAAGACTCAGGTGTATGTAACCAAGATGGGACATAGATCTATGATTATAACACTTCTACAGAGTAATTAGGAACCACTTGCATCAATCTATTAGTCTTATTCACATCGCAGATCAAACCCTATGTACAGATCGACGAAGTAACAATGACAACATACACTTTGCACTTAGTAACATAAATTAGATCTAACACATTTAACATAAATAAATCACTAAGCATCATAGATCTATCTATTACACATAACAATCAATGCACTAAGCAGATCCAGAGCATAAACATCATAACATAAAGCAAACCATCAACACAAGATTTACGTGGTTCACCCCAGTGTTGGGCTACATCCACCAACTGCTTCTTCTTCTTTATTAGGCTTCAATATTTTAAATTCTTTTGCTTCTGTGCACTAAGCCACAAAGCCAAGATTTGCACTAGATAGGTGATCTGCGCACAAAGAACCAGATCCACCTTTTGAAAATTAGGTCAAGGGACAGAGCCCACTCCTCTAACAAGCAAAAAGCCTTACATACACAGTCTGTTGCAAAAAGAAACTCAGAACTACTTGCCTCTTGCACTTAGCCAATTACATGCACCATTAATTCTACATTACATTCCTTCTTATTTATACTTTTACATCCCTTACAAAAAGGCCTAAGCATGGGTAAACCCATGGGACTACATCCCCTAAACCCTAATACCCAAAACCCTAGTGAACCCCTTGTTGGGTCCACAAAACAAGTGAGATCCCGCGATCTCAGCTCTGCCTGGGTGCTCCATCTTTGACCAACATGTCGAAGTCCAAAAGTGGTCAAACTGACCAAGATTTCCTTAAAACTTGGTCGAGGGACAACAACCCAGTTGTCTTCCGCTTGTGCTTTGCTGGCGATGCTCCTGCATCATACTCCTCTGGTTGAAAAATTGATGGACTCCTGTACTGACCTTCCATGCTTCTGTATGTTTTCTTCACCAACCCAACTAGAATCTTCCACTGGTTGTCCTTTCCACTTCACCAAATATTCAAAATACATTTCCTTCTGGTCTTCTTACCAACTCGTTGATCTATGATCTTCTCCGTCTGCGGCTTCTCTACTATAGGCATCTGTTTATCCCATTGTATCTTCCTTTTATCTTCGGATCCTTCGACTCCATCTTCCCTTTACAGATACATGTGTACAATTTTGAATATGGGCGATATACCCACATCTTCCAGCAGCTCTATCTCATAATCATTTTCCCCAAATCTTCTCAGGATTTTACACAACCCTATATTTTTCAACTTTAACTTATTATATGTTCCCCTCAGAAATCTCTCCTTCCTTATATGTGCTATAGCTTGATCTCCAACTTCAAATTCAAGCTTTCTCCCATGTTGATCAACTCTGTGCTTGTATTCACTACTACTCTTCTTCAACTTCTCCTTGATATAAATATGAAGTTCCTGCATTTCTATAGCGAAGTCTTTGGCTCCAACACTCCTAAATTCACTCTTCTTCAGATCCCTCAACTCCACAACTCCCCTCGGATTCATTCCATACACTATCTAAAATGGAATTTTCCCAGTGCTTCTGTTCATCGAGTCATTATATGTGAACTCTGCTTGTGCTAGAATTTGATCCCACTGACTATGGTGTTGAGTGACCAAACTCCTCAGCAAATCCCCTAAATTTCGATTCACCACTTCGGTCTGTCCATTTGTTTGTGGGTGATATGCAGAACTAAAAGATAGCTCTATCCCCAAATTCTTCCACAATGTCCTCCAAAAATTACCAACAAACTTGGTATCCCTATCTGAAACTATGCTCCTGGCCAATCCATGGAGTCTCACAACCTCTTTGAAAAACAAATTTGCAACATGTGTTGCATCACTGTTCTTCTGGCATGGGATAAAGTGTGCCATATTTGAAAATATGTCAACTACCACAAATATGGAATCACTTCCTCTTTGTGTCCTTGGCAATCCCAACATGAAATCCATGCTTATAGCATCCCAAGGCCTCTCTGGAATAGCTAATGGCTGATACAACCTAGTGTTTTTCTTCTTCCCCTTGGCATACTGAAAAATTTTACACTTGTTTACAAACCTCTTCACCTCTACTCTCATACCTGGCCAATAATATGAACCATTTAATTGAGAAAATCTTTTTTCATGGCCGAAATGTCTGGCTAGACCTCCACTATGTTTTTCCTTTAGCAAATTTCCCCTCATCGAACATCTTGGTATGCACAAATGGCATCCTTTAAACAACAACCCATCCTAAATCAGGTATTCGTCCCACTGTCTTTTGTCTCTGAGTACAGGATTCACACATGCTTCATATGCTTCCCCAAAATTTGGATAACTATGGTACATTTCCTTAAGGTGATCAAACCCCAAAGTTTTGACCTGGAATTCCTGTAAGATCAAAATTATCCTACTCAATGCATCAACAACCTTGTTAGAACTACCAGAAATGTGTTTAATAACAAAAGTGAAAATTTTCATAAACTCTATCCCCTTAGCATGTCTTTGGTTTAACTTCTCATGTCTGGTTATGAATTGCAAAGCTTGATTATCGCTATACAAAACAAACTCCTTTGGTACGAGATAGTGCCTCCATTTCTTCAAGGATTGAATTATGTCATAAAACTCTTTGTCATATGTGGAGTACTTATTATTAGCTTCGTTCAACTTCTCACTGAAATACACAACATGCCTATCTTGACTTAAGACTACTCCAATTGCAACTAAACTCGCATCACATCTTACCTGAAATTTCTTTTCGAAATATGAAAATACTAGAATCGATTGTTCCGTTATCTTCTCCTTCAATATGTTGAAGCTCCTCTCAGCCTCTTTCATCCATTTGAAAGACTTGTGTTGTTTCTTCACTATATCCATCATTTGAGCACTAATCCCACTAAAATTTCTAGTGAACTTCCAATAGACACTTGCTAACCCATGGACGCTTCTCACCTCAAAGATATTTCTCAGTGATGGCCACTCTCTGATTGCTTTCACCTTTTTGGGATCCATCTTCAATTCATTTGAAGAGATCACAAACCCCAAATATATGAGCTATGTCTTCATAAAAGAGGAATTTTTTAGATTAATCAACAACTTCTCTTGTAACTTCCTCATCACTAATGTCAAATGTCTCAAGTGCTCCTCCTTAGTATTTCTAAAGACCAGTATATCATCCAGATATACAATCACGAACTTGCCAGTGAAATGTTTCAACACTTCATTCATCATCCTCATAAAAGTACTCGAGGTGTTTGTCAATCCAAATGTCATAACGAGCCATTCATACAACCCCTCATTTGTCTTGAATGTTGTTTTCCACTCATCACCTTCTCTCATCCTTATTGGGTGATATCCACTTTTCAAATATATCTTTGAAAAATAGTTTGCTCCACTCAAACAATCCATCAAGCCATCCATCCTTGGAAATGGAAACCTGTATCTGATGGTGATCTTGTTTATGGCTCTTGAGTCTGTACACATTCTCCATACCCCATCCTTCTTTGGACTTAATATGGTTGGCACTACACATGGACTCAAGATTTATCTAACCAATCCTTTGTCTAACATATTCTAAACCTATCTTTGCACATCCTCATTCTCTTGAGGTGTCAACCTATACATTTTTTTGTTCGGCAGGTTTTCTCTTGGTATCAAATCAATGTGATGACTGATGCTTACGATAGGTGGTAATGAGCTTGGTAACTCATCTACTACTATGTCAACAAAATTATCTAATAGTTCTTGAACTTCTTCAGGCAAATATTCCATTGAAGTACTGGTAAGGATAACCCTTGGCTTCCTCACTATAGAAGATTGCATCTCCTATTCCTTCTTTACTTCATCCAGGAGTTCCTTCCCACTCATGAGAAGTATGCTCGTTCTAGCTTCATCCTTCACCTTCTTCTCTTCTATTGGTAGTGACATGTGTGTCCTACCATTCTTCTCTAAGGTGTAATTATTTCTTCTCCCATCGTGAATGACATTCTTGTCATACTTCCATGGCCTTACCAACAAAACATGACATACATCCATGAGAATCACATCACATAGAATTTAGTCTCTATATCCTCCTATCTTAAATTCAACAAGGCATTGTTTAGTTATTTTTACCTGATGACCTTTCTGCAACCATGAGACTTTGTACGACGTTGGGTGTGCAGTCGTCTCTAGCTCTAGCTTCTCTACCATCTCTTTGGATACTAATTTGTCAGTTCTTCCACTATCAATTATCACCTTGCAAACCTTGTCCTTTGTTTTGTAGGTTGTCCTAAACAAATTGATCCTTTGTGATGGCCTTCCATGCCTTCCAATCTCTAGCTCTAGCTTCAAGAGAAATTTCTTCATCATCAAAGATCTCCCATCCTCTACACCTTATACCTCAACATCTCACTTATGCGCTTCCGAAATGTGAGCTTCACCTCCTTCTTTCTTTCTTTCGTAATAATCTCAAGACATATGCCTTGTTTTTCCATAGGCATAACACCTTACTTCTCCTCCTCTACCTCTTCCTCTTCCTCTAGGAAAAGAGTTTATGCCACCACTCTTCCTTCCTTGGGAACATCCTCCTCTCTTAGAGTGACTATGTGGTTTATCCACCTCATCCTTGGACTTATGTGTTTTTTCCTGGGAAAATCATTTTCCTCTATTCAAGCTTCAACCTCTATTTTGGTGACTCTGGTTCCTAGACAAATTTTCTTATGCTTTCAGCGCAATATGATACACATCCTCTACTATTTTCACTGTCGCCATGATGATTTCATCATGGATATCATATCTTAGGCCATTGATGTCTCTGGAAACTTTCTCTTCATCTATCTCTCTCTGTCCAACCTGGATGTTCAATCTATAGAACTCCTCTATGTACTCCTTCACAATCATCCCTTTCTGTCTTAGGTTCTCCATCCTCCTGAACATATTTATCTGGTAATATTTGGGTATTAATTTCATCTTTATCTTGGCTACCATCCTATCCCAAATCTTAATCTTTTGTTTGCCTTTGCTCCTCCTGTCAGCTTGTAGTTTATCCCACCACAATGTTGCATGTCCTTTCAACCTAGTGACATCATGTCTCACCTTTTTCTTCTCTTCGACATCTTCATAGTCAAAACACTTGTCCATTGCTCATATCCAATCAATAAATTCTTCCGTGTCTAAATTAACTTCATACATTGGGGCGTCGATCTCTACTCTGTATCCCAAATTGACAACCACTTTCAACAAGCACTCTTATGAAACATCCTTTGCTACAGCTTCTTTGACCTCTACTTCTTCAACTTTTTCATCACTAACGCCTCCAACATCAGGTGCTCTCCTTTGTGTCGTTTCCATGGCATCCAACCTTGCATGCAATTCTCTCATTTCCCTTTCCATAGCTCGATTTGATATGGGTGGCTCAATACATCTTCTAGGTGGTATTGTGTTGATGCTTATGATACCTCTTACTAATATCAACTTACTTCCCTTTCCTATAGAAGTCAATTATGTGTCTTCTCTAATACCACTCCTGGTGCAGATCCCCTTCCCGTCTTTAGGTATACATGACCTCCCGATATTGGATCTTGAAACTCTCAAGTCGAATTGACTCTTTGGGCGTACCAAAAGACCCCGAATGCTCAACACACACACACACAGGTCCCTTTTGTGTTACTCGTAGGGTTGAACTACCCGTACCTTCTCTCTTTGATGCTCCCGACAACACTCAAATTCAAGATCATTATCTCCACACTAAAATTTCCACTTAGGTGACCAAGGGATATGACCGTGGGCCAAGCCTCCGTGAATTCGGACTTCAGAATTGTCACGAGTTGCACCTTCATCTCTTTTTTAAGTTCTCTTCCCTGAACTTCTAGATTTATGTCGTGTGTCTCCTACATAACCAACGGTTTCGATTACTTCGTGACTCCATGAGTTCACGACTTTGCACTTACAATACCTCTAGACTTACTGAACTATGAAGTGTCAAAACACCTTGCATCCAACCTCTGCGCAATTCCTCTGGATATGACAGTCTGGAATTGTTTGCCTCCCTCCGGGACAAATCTTATCAATGGACTTTTGATGGAAACCTTGGGGGTTCTCCTCCTTGAAGTTTTTCCTTCACTTTCCCTCCTGAGTGTAATATTCCAGATATAAAAAGTATGTAGAATAGAAATAAAATTCTAGAAATGGCAGATGAACAACAATATAACCAGAACACCACAATAATAAAAAAAATGATACCAGAATAACACCAAAAAGAACACTTTGATTACTGAGAGCAATGTTCACTTTCCTCTTTGAGGGGGAAACCTCCAACAGAGTAGAGCTCTATTACAATAATATCCAAGACAAAAGTTCTCATACCCTCGACTCCTATTGATACTAAATATGTCTATCAAAAGAACCATCTAGAGGAAGATCCTTCTAGAAGCAGGAGCTTCTATTAGGTATTCTTACATTTGAATTATTCTTAATTATTTATAGGCTGTATTAATATTGACCTTCATTACATCAGAATATATTATTCTACCTATGTGAGGGGTTAGGTCCCTAACATGTCCTCCCCCTTAAAAACATCCTTGTCCTCAAGGCTTGAGATGTGGACATTGCTGAAGAATGGTAGTTGGTTCCCAAGTGGCATCTATTGGGGTTGTATCTTTCCACTGGGCTAACACTTCCTTGATGGTTCACTAATGTAGGAGACGCTCACACTGGTCCAAAACTTCTTGTGGCTATAGCCAAATGGAGCCTTCTTCATCCAACTCGGAAAGGTTCGTTTGAGTTTGGAACTCAATTCCAATCACCTTCTTTAAGCAGGAAACGTGAAAAACAAGATTTAACTTAGAATGACTAGGAAAAGATAACTAATAGGCCACCTGTCCCACACGCTTGAGAATGGTATAAGGACCATAAAATTTGGGCACCAGTTTCTGACAATGATCATCCTTGAGGGAATTTTTCTTGTAAGGTTGGAGTCGAAGAAACACCTGATCCCCTTATGAAAATTGACGTTTAGAACGACCTTGATCTTCTTGTTTCTTCATGTGATTCTGGGCCATGACCAAATTCTCTTTGAGGGTACAAAGAATAGCCTCTCGAATTGTAAGCATTTGGTCAACCAACTAGACCTTCAAGACACCTGGTAAATATGAGAGAACTGAAGGAGTCTTTTGTCCATATACCGCTTCAATAGGATTCATGCGGGTAGTTGTATGTTATGAAGTGTTGTACCACCATTCAACTAGTGGTAACCATTGAGACCATTGATTTTTCTTTTCCGATGCAAAACACCTCAAATATGTTTCCAAACACTTGTTGGAAACTTCAGTTTGACCATCAGTCTGGGGATGATAATTTGTGCTGAGATGCAATTGGGTGACTTGTAGCTTGAACAGTTCTTGCAAAAAATAGTTGGTGAAAGTTGGGTTGCAATCATAAGCAATAGATTGTGGCATGCCATGAAGCTTGAAGACCTGATCCATGAAACGTTGAGCCACATTGAATGTTGTAAATGGGTATTGAAGAGAACAAAAATGAGCATACTTGGAAAGGTGATCAACTACCACCATGATGATTGATTTATTGCCCGATTTAGGTAAGCCTACAATAAAATCCATAGTGATATCCCGCCAAATAGTAGGTGGAATCGAAAGTGGTTGTAGTGTGCCAGGATATTTGACTATTTCTCCCATGTTGTGTTGACACACATCACATTCAACCACAAAATTATGAACGTCCTGTTTCATACCATCCCAGAAAAAAGAACGTTTGACCCTGTCATAGGTTTTGGTAAACCCAGAGTGCCCAATTGTGGGTGTAGCATGAAGCTTAGAAAGTACCGTGGATTCAAGTTTTGACTATTTACTTAAATACAAATGGCCTTTGTATCGAAGCTCATCATGGAGCCAAGATTACCCTGGGGAAACTGGAGAATTGGACTGTAAATGTTGTATCAGATGCGAACTTTTGGGATCGTGTAGCCATTCCTAGAGAATGGCTTGGAGCCAATCTAGTACAATGAAGGAGAGAGAAAAAAGGGACCCTTCATCTTCGTATTTTTGGGAAAGTGCATCCGCAACCCCATTTTCTTTTCCTTTCTTGTAAATGATCTCATAATCATATCCAAAGAGATTATTCACCCATTTTTGTTTCTCTAGGGAGGAAATGCATTGTTCCAAAAAATACTTGAGGCTTTGATGAGCTATCTTAATTTGGAAGCGTTTCCCCAATAGATAAGGGTGCCAAATATCAACGACATATAGAATAGCCAACATTTCCTGTTCATAGATTGATTTTCCCAAATTTTGTTTAGACAGTTGTTTGTTGGTAAAGGCCAAAGGTCGACCCTCTTGCATAAGGACAACACCAATTCATTTCCCTGAAGCATCACATTCCATGAAAAAGGCCTTTGTGAAATCAAGAAGGGATAGGACTAGAGTGGTGCACATGGCCATATTCAATGTTTGAAAATCTTGAGAAGTTGTTGGAGTCCAAGTGAAAGAATTCTTTTAAGGAGTGCAGTGGGAGGTGTCGCAATCTTTCCATAATTCTTAATAAACTTGCGATAATAACTTGTTAAGCCTAGAAATCCATGCAAGCTTATGAAAGTCTTTGGGTGAGGCCAATCTTGCATAGCTTCAATATTTTTAGAATCCACCCTGACGCCGTCCTTGCCAACAAGATGACCCAAGTACTCGACTTCTAAGGTGCCAAAATCACATTTAGATTGTTTCAGGAAATGTTGGTGCTGAGAAAGTAGATGGAGAAATCGATCCACATGAGCAAGATGGTCTGTCCAGGTTTTTCTATAGATGAGGATATCATCAAAGAAAACTAAGACAAAATGATGGAGAAAAGGATGAAAGACATGATTCATGAGGCTTTGGAAAGTGGATGGAGCATTACACAAGCCAAAGGGCATGTCCAAAAACTCATAGTGGCCCTCATGAGTTCTAAAGGTAGTCGTAGGAATGTCTGCCTCTTTCATACAGATCTAGTGGTAGCAAGAACGAAGATCAAGTTTAGTAAATAATTGGGTTCCACTCAATTCATCCAAGAGGTCATCAATAACAGGAATGGGAAATTTTTCTTTAATGGTGAGTTTGTTGAGGGTGCAAAAGTCAAGACACATGTGCCAAGAACCTTATTTCTTCAGGACCATGACCACAGGAGAAGAGTAGGGGCTCATACTAGGGCGGTTAACACCTATGTTAAGCAGTTCTTGAATCATTTTCTTAATTTCATTTTTTTGGGAAAATGGGTGACGATAGGGATGGATATTGGGAGGAAGGCTTCATGGGACAAGGAGAATGGAATGATCATGAACACCACGGGAAGAAGGGAGTCCATGGGGAGTGGAAAAAACCACTTGATGTTTAGATAGGATGGATTGAAGGTCCTGCGGCATAGAGGGTGTCTTAGTTTCTTGTATGGCATGGAGTTGGGCAATAATGCTAGAATGACCTTTTTTTAGCAGATTTTCCATGCAATGGGTGTTGATTAAGGTTGGTTGTCATTGATGTCAACCCTTGAAGAAAGACCCATAGAAAAAAGGTTTGGGTAATGGAACCAATAGTGTTTGATGTAAATATGAATCATTATTGTTTTGTCATGGTTTATAAGAAGTAGATATGGATGAACTCCAAAGTGGTCCCCTTATGGTAAAATCCCTCACGGGAAGACGCTTTGTGGAGTAAGAGAATCCATGCTTAATTGTGGAATAATGAGATGAAGGAAGGTGAATTTGTCAGGGAAAATATCCTATATGGATATTTCTTGTCATTTCATTTCTGTTGGTATGTGGAATGTCACATAATTCCTCACAGTTAGAGAGTTATGGCCATGAGAAGTTGGAGACCCCAGGTTTGGGTAATGGACCCAAGTTGTTTGATGGGTAATGGTATGAGTTATGATATATTTTCAAATAATACTATTCTATATGGATAGTACATTTCATGCCATTTTTAGTGGTATGTAGAACGTCACATAACTCCTCACGGTTTTAGAGTTATGGCCTTACGAAGTTGGAGGACCCTCATATGTCATCTAGAAGCCCCAAAAGGTCAAAGTAATCAAAGTGGTTTAAGAGATTTTAAAAGGT
>ML778170.1:228435-240537 GCA_009831015.1 Picea engelmannii | reverse complement strand
GTCCCCTTATGGTGAAAGCCCTCACGGGAAGACGCTTTGTGGAGTAAGAGAACCCATGCTTAATTGTGGAATAATGAGATGAAGGAAAGTGAATTTGTTAGGGAAAATATCCTATATGGATAGTTCTTGTCATGTCATTTCCGCTGGTATGTGGAATGTCACATAATTCCTCACGGTTAGAGAGTTATGGCCATGAGAAGTTGGAGACCTCAGGGTTGGGTAATGGACCCAAGTTTGTTTGATGGGTAACGGTATGAGTTATGATATATTTTCAGATAATACTATTATATATGGATAGTGCATGTCATGCCATTTTTATTGGTATGTAGAACGTCACATAACTCCTCATGGTTTGAGAGTTATGGCCTTACGAAGTTGGAGGACCCTCATATGTCATCTAGAAGCCCTGAAAGGTCAAAGTAATCAAAGTGGTTTAAGAGATTTTAAAAGGTAAATAATAAAGTGAAGTGATGAGTGTATTATAATTCAAAGTGAATACAAAATAAATTGTTTCAATAATAATTTTAATGGAGAATTAGAAGTGGACCCAACCATAAAATAAGGAAAGTGGGGCCAAGTGACCTAGAAGATGTTTTTAAGGAAGCTACTTGGAGAGTATAAATAAGAGGCAAGGCTCTCTCATTTGAAACACAATTGAGAATATTGAATATATATAGGTTTATGAGGTTTGAAAATGATATCTAAGCCGAAATTATGAGGAAAATGAAGAAAAGAAGGCCGAAATGCAAGGAAGGATAAATTCTTTTGATGGTGCTTTCTAAGGTATGTTATTTTCAGGTCATCTCACCATGTTCGCTATAACTTTTTTTCTATAATGATTCAGATCCTGAAATTTCTATGCAAGTGAGAAAACATATCCAAGTATTTGTGGTTAACAATTCATCTTGTGGGTCGTTTTATTTTTGGAGTTACACTCTGTGGAAAATAGGGTTTGTGGCCAGTCCTGAAACTAGTCAAAATCAGGTGTTTCGGGTAAAAACATCATAACTTCTTCATAACAGATCCAAATTTAGTGAGACAAAATTTGGTGGTTAGGGTATAGTTTGTGCCATTTTGTGTAATAGTTTTATATCATTTCATCAAATATTTTGTGCGGGGAACGCTCTACAAGTTTGCTCTTTAGAATAAGCCAGAATTCAACAAGGTATGCCATTTTTGCTATAACGCCTTTTTTGAGAAGTTCCAAGTAGTGCCACTTGGAGGAATTGAATAGAAAACACTGAAGAACATTGTATATCAGGTTCATATCTTTATACATTATAGGTTCAAAGTTATGATTACTTCAAGTTAGGGTTGTTGACTAATCCAAAACTAGGCATGTGAGACTAAAGAACCGTTTGATGAAAATGCTAGTCTCTTGTTTTTAAAAGTTAAGGAAGGTTTGCAGGAATGTGATAATATACACCAGGTCTATTACATAGCTACAAATCAGATTTGGATGATGAAATTGATTAGGGCTTTTGGTTGAGGTACATGGTGAGTACATGGTTGAGACAAGTAGTTGATGAGTTGGCGCACATACATGAGGTGTATAGTTGATGATGTTGGTACATATTGATGACTCATAGTTGATGAGTAGTTGACACATGATTGGTATGCACTTGGTTATGGTACAGGTTGGTGCATGGTTGATGCACTTGTTTAAGGTACAAGTTGATTACAGGTTGGTGCATGGTTGATGCACTTGTTTATGGTACAGGTTGATTACAGGTTGGTGCATGGTTGATGCACTTGTTTATGGTATAGGTTGATTACAAGTTGAGGTATAGGTTGATGCATGGTTTAGATTTATTGGTACAGGTTTACAGCGATATATCTCACAGTGATAGTGTGACAGTGGTTTCATCATTCTACTTCTACTTTAGGGTGGCAGGACGGGGCAAGGACAGGTGGTTGTAGCCACCTTCCGGTTGTAGTCGGAGAACATTGGGAGTTGTAGCCTCCTTCTTGTTGTAGCCAGAGATTTGGGGAGTTGGAGCTTCCCTCAAGTTGTAGCCTGAGAAACTAGGAGGTTGGAGCCTCCTTCCAGTTGTAGTTGGAAAACAAAGGAAGTTGGTGCTTCCAATGAATGTAATTCTTCAAGACATATAAGAAAAATATTTCCGTGGTTTTCTCCTGATTTGGGTTTCCACGTAAAACACTGGTGTACTGTGCATGTGTGTGATTTTTTATTTATTATTGCTCATTATTGGATAATAATTCTACATTGATATAACATTTGAAGAAAAAGGATTATAATTATGTTATTACTGATTCACCCCCCCTCTCAGTAATCCAACAATGGGAACTAATGATCTCAGGGGAATCAACGGTGATGCCTTGGAACTTATATTGTTGGCCCTCCTGGTTGAATTGCATGGTTAATTCCCTAAAATCCATGAGAATGGGACCCAATGTCCTTAGCGAGTCTGCACCCAACACAATGTCACAACCGTCCACGTCGATAGAAAACATATGAGATTTTAGGTGGTAGTCACCAATTTGGAGACGCACATTTTCACAACGCCCTCCACATTTCATGGACCCGTCATTGGCAATCATGATTTGGAAATTATTGACTGCACAGATATAGAAATTACTTTCTTGGGCAATGTGGTGATGAATAAAATTATGGGTGCTCCCACTATCAACAAGAATGATGACTTTCCTATGCTCAATGTAGCCAATTAGCTTGAGGGTTTGGGGAGTAGAGAATCTAGTGAGAGCATTTAGGGAAATGATCGGTTCTACTTCAGGAGGGTCTGAGGAAGGGGTTATGTCACTGGGTTCAGGTGACACAGACACAAGGGGAGCTTCAACATCCTCTTCTGAAAAATTCTCCGAGATGGCCATAAAAATATTTTGTTCCTTACACTTGTGTCCTGGAAAAAATTTGTCATCACAATTATAACAAAGGCCTTTGAGTTGGCATTCAACCATTTCATCCCTGTTTAATTTTTGGATCTTTAGTGGAGTAGAAGGAGGATTGGGATTTACTGGTTTAGTGCGAGGAATAAAGGAGGGTTTCCTGTTTTGAGAAGAGACAACCTGTTGTGATTCCTTATCTCTTTTAGTATCCTCCACCCAACTCTAAGGCCGAGCCATGACGACATGGGCACGAATCTCATCCTTGAGGCCACTGATAAAACATTCTCGGAAAAAAGCATCAAACATGCCCTCTATATGAAAATTCAGTCGTTCAAAAGCAGCTATAAATTATTCCACTGTGCCAGATTGTTTCAAATTTGTTAAATGGCCTAAATGGTTGATGTCAGTGTCAAAGTGTTCATAAAGATCTTCCACAAAGTGTGTCCAAGAAACATACCCTTGACATGCAGTTTTTCTCGATTGCCACCATTGCCAACGTTCTTGATCTATATGGAGAACACCATACAGGATTTTGGCCAACTTATCTGTAATGTTGTACAAAGAGAAATAATGTTCCATTTGAGTTACCCAACTAGTGGTGTTGGCGACAGAAGTCACTCCTAGATTGCAGCAGGAGTAGAGCCCGACGCCCATCAGTTTATGTGATGATTTGTTTATGAAAAGGGTGACCGAATGGAAGTTAACTCAAAAAAATATTGTTCCAACTCTGAAACTAGGCCAGGCATGCATGGGCAAGTGAGGTCTTAGATAAAATTCAAATAGTGAGTTGTAATAAGGGTGAGTAGGGGGGAGACCTGTATAAGAAGAGTGCAAGGGTCTGTTATAAAAAACAGGTTTCTAATAGACTGTGGGAGAAAGCATCTAAACGCAAGATCTTCTTACATTCGAATGCAAAAAACCAGAGAATACAATGATGCAATGATAAATCCTTTATCATAACATAATTGCAACAATTCATGCGAATCAGTCGATCATGAACTCCCTTAGTATGAGATGAAAACTTAGATGGAGTAGGAAAACTGTTTGTCATAAAACAAGAAATTTCACATACAGATGCATAACCAGGGAAATAGAATGGTTGTTAAAACTTTACAGTCAGAAGCTTCACTCTACCATCGATACCTACAAAAATGGCGAAAACGCCTACATATACTCGAAAAAACAACGGCATAAAAAAAAAAAAATGAGATGTTGCATTAAAAACATTGCGTCTTCATGCCCACTGACAATCTGCGCATGCAGTCTCTGAGTGATCGTGCACCCATGGCAGACGCAATCAAACTCCTGACAGTCCTGGGGGTGAACCGACGTGCTTTTAATTAATCCCCGGACTTTCCCTTTATGATGGAGACAATGTCTAACCACCACCAACTTCCACAATAACTGCTTCCTTGGGATTAGGAATGATCCAGCCAACTCTGTACCTTTGGGACATGGAGGTCCCCTCGCGCTGCCACCTGGATGGGCTGAACAGCCTGATGAATAGAGGTGGAGGCCAGAGTGAAGGCTGGGGCATATAATGGGAAGTGGTGAGTGGGCAGAGGAGGGGGATCCAGAATAAGAGGTGTGCACTCGATTCCAGACCCCACCCCCTCTGCTTAAAGGTAGAAAGGTGAGGGGGCTCGAGAATTGGATCCTGACCATAGATCTAGGCATGCAAATCCTTGCCACCCAGAACTGCTTGCCGGTTAACCCCATGCACATTTGCATCCTGAACTTAGGTAAGTGGGTTTTCACCCGCTCCTTTGCATTTTTCTCTCCCTTTACCAGAAATGTCGCTAACAAGTGGGATCCGAGCCATCAAATTTGGTCACATCCACACGCGGAAGGTGTAGGTCACACTGAAAGTGATGGGGCTAACAATTATGGGAATGAGAGGAAGTTTCAGCTTCAATATGCAAAGGGGGGTCAGATAAAGGGGCATTTGTAGGGATATGTAGCTTGGTGCAGATCATCGAAGCGAAAAATTAAAAATGGGTAGTAATGTCTTGTTTGAGGTCTTCTTTGAGTTCCTCGATTGAGGTGACGATGGAGGAGTGCATGTTTTTATTGATGGTGGAAATATTGGTACTAAGCTGTATCACTTCTTGTTGGGTCTCTATGAAATTAGATTGCAAGGTATTGAAGCAAGCTTCCAAGTCTTGGCTACAGGTATGTGCCATGATGATGAGGGAACCAAAAAGGTGCAAGTGGGGTCAAAATTTTTTTTGAAAAATGATAGGTATGAATGTGATAAGGGTGAAGAGATAAATCCAATGGAATAGGTCTCAAATAATCATGCAACAAAATCCAGACTCTTTTTTTTTTTTTTTACACCTCGAGAGTTATACTCTGATCTGAAGAATATTGTAGTTATGAAATGCCCAAATGCTTAATCAAGAATAAATGTGTAGTGATTTGGCAACTTGAATGCAGGAGACACAGTTGTGTGGTAATAGATCTTGTATTTTTTGTTTTTTTTGTTTCCGTCCCCAAAGGTTAGGTATTCAAGGGTTCTACAGACTAGGGTTTGCCCAGTACTATAGCTCTCTGATATACGTCTAGGGTCCAATAGTAGTACTCAGCCCAATATCTCAGGGAACCAACTAAGGAGGATAGACCATGCCCTTAGACGTACTACCCGACTACCCAGGTACTAGAGAGTATCTTCCTAAGTGGTATTATTAGTGGCACTATAGCAGTCAGGCAGCCGATCAATTTATCTAAAGAGGGCTTTAGGAAATCTAGGTTGATCCATATACAGGTGTTGTCTAATGTGCTATCACTCGAAGGGGTACCAAAAGGGGTTACAAGGGTGGCCAACAAATGTGCGCTTAAGTACCACTTGTATTTCCTACGTGTATGAATCCGCGACCGCGGGTTTATGCATGTAACAACAAATCTCTATAGCTTAAAGATGTCGGAATATGTCTCTACCCTGAAAAGGAAAATTTACCTGCAATTTTCTACCGAGGAAAGTGCTCTCTTACCACTTGTAATATTCCAGATATAAAAAGTATGCAGAACATAAATAAAATACTATAAATGGCATATGAACAACAATATAACCAAAACACCACAATAATATGAAAATGATACCAGAATAACACCAAAAAGAACACTTTGATTACTGAGATAAATGTTCACTTTCCTCTTCGAGGGGGAAACCTCTAGCAGCGTAGAGCTCTATTACAATAATATCCAAGACAAAAGTTCTCATACCCTTGACTCCTATTTATACTAAATATGTCTATCAAAAGAACCATCTAGAGGAATATCCTTCTAGAAGTGAAAGCTTCTATTAGGTCTTCTTACAATCGACTTATTCTTCCCTTTTGTTAGGCCTTATGAATATTGACCTTTATTACATCAGAATATATTATTCTACCTACATGAGGGGTTAGGTCCCTAACACTGAGCTCAACTTCCTTGACCTTCTCTCATTCCTTAGAACACTCCCCTCGACTTAGGTTCTCTACCACACCTAGATTCTCTGTGGATGGTCTCACATTCTTTGTGAATGTTCTTCAACTCCTCTCTTCTTTGACTAAAGTCACACTGCTCCTCCTAATATTTTGAATCTAAAAACTCTGTCACACACTCCTTGTGGATGTCTATGCACTCCTTGCAGGCATAAGTTCACGCTATCACTTCTGAGCTTGTGAGTCGATACAGACTCCATCAACACACTCGTTGCGGACACTATGCACTCCTTGAACCTGCTCGTAGAAGAGAAACAAATGAAACTTATTCACTCTTCATAGTGACTCATACATTCAACCATGTAAATGCATGCATAGATACTATAACAAGAAATAACAGGGAATAAAATAGGAAATCTATCATTCACTCATTCGGATAGATATAACAACAACATACATTTAGGACAACATTCCTCTGTTATATTCATTCAACTGGAAATTACATCCATACATACACTACTTTTGTGTATCTCTCAGCTCTTTTCTACAAAGGCAATCTACACACTAGATTCAATAGCTTATCTTGACAACAATACAAATCTTTATACAAAGGGACTCTTCGAGTTCTTCCCTCCAACTACCCTATGCTATCCCATCAAAATAAAATCTTTCAACTAATTAACATTTATTACAATAAATATTTGAGTTAGATGGATAAGAGTGAACGCTCCAGATCTGTACTGCAATCCTTTACATTAAATAAAAATACATTCCCTCATCGATCTTATGCGATGGCTCAGCCTTCGATCATTAAATACATTCATAACTCAAAATCTTTGTTAGATATCACATTAATACATCAATTTGGGAATTCAAAATGTTTCAAAATACGTGCTAGTGAGCCCAACTATCTCCTGCTTGTGCTTTGCTGGAGATGCTCCTACATCAAGGGACATGCCCTGTCCATGTAGAGGGATGGGCCCTGTTAGTACTCTGTAAATCTGTTCTACTGATAATAGACGATGAAGGTAACTTTTTCAACCAACTTTGAGACCCGAAACTAGCCTTTCAAATCTAGAGAGGGCTCTCTTGGAAATGGCATGGTATCCACGCAAGATATGACTTAGGAACACAATGCATAGATTTAAACACCTTTGATGAAATGGGTTATGGTTATATTGGCGCAAGAAAGTAAGACTTGGGCTATGGAGTGTATCTGAGGAAATGACAAATACAAATGACACAGTGACTGGACTTGAGAGGATAAGGCTAGGCGAGCAACAGTCTTCAATGTAAAACCGTAATGTGTGGCGGGAGAAATTACAGGAAGTAACTCAGGAGCGCCGCTGCAGGTGAATTCAAAGTTAGCTTTGGAGGAAAATGTGTTGTCTAAGTGGCGCGAACAAGGGGCGTCGTACAGTGAATCCGCAGGTTCAAAAATTCATTCTGAAATAGACAGTAAAAGATATGAAATAAATATAACAGGAAACACATACACTAAGAGAGAGGCACAACACATCCAACTATTACAATTAGAATCTTTTCATCAAGTCAAAGGACATTTGCATTAAATTCCAGTCAAAAAACTCAAATTACATACAATAGCAGTCGTCTACCCAATTTGCCAACCAACCCATTTTACATGAAAATGATCCCCATATATAGAAAAATAATGTCACCCTTGGCTGTTAGGGTTGAGCTACTCTCTCCTAGAATCATGGATTTGCTTTCTTTGAAAGACAACAATAACTTCAATGGATTTACTAAAAATAGGAAACCTGACTTTTCCAAATCATAAAAGTAACCAAGATATTCTTTACAATCATTGATCATGATAAAAATTAGACCCTATGGTTGTGATAAGTCATCATTTTCACTGTTGGACACTCTGTCACCCCTGCACAGCAAGTCTGCTATGCAACAGTAACCTACAACAAAAAACACAGTGGATTTGTGCAGCGAACTAGGAAAATAGGTGTTAAATATGACATCATATCTCACTAATAAAAACCTATTTTTATAAACTGAGAGAGGTTTTTGTATTTAAGCTTGTTATAAAGAAAAACCTCTCTCGGTTTCTTTAAATTTGTCTCCATATGGCCATAATACGTGTTGCAAAAACATGTCTCGGACAAGAAATCATGAAAAATAAAACAATAGGGCTCAAAGATTCCTTCGAATCTCCCAATCCATGACACATTTTGAAAATCTGAAAGACATTTGTATTATTTGGCTTGACCTCGACAAAAACCTCTCGGGGATTTTCACAATTCTTCTCCAGTTGGTCAGAAATCGATCTTGAAGTTGACCACTAAACTAGTAATTTACATAGTGCGACCTGTAGCCTATGCGTTAGAAAAATCCACTGTGCAATAGCATCCTATGCGTGACAAAATCCACCGCGCGACAACATCCTATGCGTGACAAAATCCTATGTGCGACAGAATACACTGCGCGACAAAAATCCATTGCGCGACAAAATCCTTTGCGCGGTGAAGTCCTCTACATAGCGCGTAGCAAATTTTGCAGTGCACAATTGCAAATGGAAATGGAACAAATAAATGATAAGTTTCCTCTTGAAACTGACCTAGACATAAAAACAATATGGGTGCTAACATGCATGCCTTTTCACATTGTTGACAAACCTATAAACTCGGCTATGAAAATCACGGTGCTAACAGGCCCTGTCCATGTACAGGGCCGAATATGGCCCTGCTAACACTCTAAGACTATAAAATCTAAAATCTAAAATCTAACTAACAATTTAATACTAAAATCTAAAATATTTAATCTAAAATCTAAAATATGTGATATGTAAGTTGTAATCACTATGAAGTTGATTATCAAATAAGTTTTGTCATAATAAGCTAGAACACATACATTAACTCTGTATAAAAAAGGCTAATTGTAACCCTATAGACCTATTTATAACACATATATCTTTACCTAATATGTACACCATGTTTACATAAGCTCAATGTAATCCAAGGTAATTATAGTACAAGAAATACACTCCTTGTAATATACTCTATATCCATAACACATTTAAATCATAAAATTTAAATTTATTATCTAAGCAATGAGAATAAGATATTGCAAGCATGCAATGCTTAACATATTCGGCCATGTCCATGTATAGGGACAGCCCCAAATTTCCCTGTCCATGTACAGGGACATGCCCAAATTCGGGCTTGTCCCTGTACATGTACATGGCCGAATATGGCCCTGTCCATGTACAGGAAAAGGCCCGAATTTAGGCATGTCTTTGTACATGGATAGGGCCATATTGGACCATGTCCATGTATAGGGAAATTCCCTTATTCAGGCATGTCCCTGTACATGGACAGGGCCGAATACGGCCCTGTCAACACTCTAAGACTATAAAATCTAAAATCTAACTAACAATTTAATACTAAAATCTAAAATATTTAATCTAAAATCTAAAATATGTGATATGTAAGCTGTAATCACTATGAAACTGATTATCAAATAAGTGTTAACATAATAAGCTAGAACATATATATTAACTATGTATAAAAGAGGTTAATTGTAACCCTATGGACATGTTTATAACACATAGCTCTTTACCTAATATGTACACCATTTTTACATAAGCTCAATGTAATCCAATGTAATTATAGTACAAGCAATACACTCCTTGTAATATACTCTATATCCATAACACATTTAAATCATAAAATTTAAATTTATTATCTAAGAAATGAACAAACAGATACAACAAGAATGCAATGCTTAACATATTCAGCCCTGTCCATGTATAGGGAAAGGCTCAAATTGCCATGTCCATGTATAGGGACATGCCCAAATTCGGGCTTGTCCCTGTACATGGACAAGTCCATATTTGGCCCTGTCCATGTACAGGGTCAAATATGGCCTTGTCCATGTACAGGGAAAGTCCTGAATGTGGGCTTGTCTTTTTACATGGACAGGGGCATATTCGGCCCTATCCATGTATAGGGACACATGTTCACATTCAGACCTATCCCTATACATGGAAAAGGCAGAATATGGCCATGTCAACACTCTAAGACTATAAAATCTAAAATCTAAAATCTAACTAACAATTTAATACAAAAATCGAAAATCTAAAATATTTAATCTAAAATCTAAAATCTGTGATATGTAAGATGTAATCACTATGAAGCTGATTATCAAATAAGTGTTGTCATAATAAGCTAGAAAAAAAACATTAACTTTGTATAAAAAATGTTAACTGTAACCCTATGGACCTGTTTATAACACATATCTCTTTACCTCATATGTACACCATTTTTACATAAGCTCAATGTAATCCAAGGTAATTATAGTACAAACAATACACTCCTTGTAATATACTATATATCCATAACACATCTTATAAATCAAACACATGATGTTCAAAGAAGATAGGGTATACTTAGCCATTATGAATCTACTTATGAGACCCAATCATTGTTTAGTGAAGCTAGCATAATTACAGATATTACGTACTATTAATCACATATGTATAATGATTACAATATTGTTTTCCATAAGTTGGTATTGGAGTATGAGGTATAGTAGTAAGCAATGCGCAACAACAAGCATGCAATGCAATGCGCAATAGATACAAAAAACATGCAATGATTAACATATTTGGCCATGTCCTTATACAGGGACAAGCCCGAATTCAGGCCTGTCCATGTACATGGACAGGGCCATATTACCCCCCACCTGATTCTTTTTCTAGCAATTTCAAAAGATGTGATGTCTTCCAAGATTCACGAAAATTTTCCAATGGGGAAATATAATGACCTCATTAATAGTGGAAAATTTGTTACTATTTTGTTTGCACTAGCTCCCTCCAGAGTTATGAATGTTAGGTAACAAATATTTCAATTTTCTACTTGCAATCGATTGTTACATCATACAATTACTCACATTGCAACATAAACAAATGAATAAGATAAATAATTACTTAGATTATAACATAAATAGTCTTTTATACCAAAGGGTGACTATGGAATGGTCAAACTTAAAATTTTAACAACTCAAAACGGGATGTTCTCATAGTAGTAGAAAATCAGATAAGCCACCTTTAAGAGGCCGATTCCAATGGGATCTTCTTTGAACATGACTTATTGACATTAAAAAGGTTAGAAAATGAGAAAACGAATTGTTGGCAAGGGAAGAAAAAAAGTGGAGGAAAAAGAGTTGATCTACTTTGTTGGGTCAAGGAGACGGAAATCTAAATGTTATATAATTTTTCCATTATGTGGAAGAGTAATAATACTATATGGGACATATAAGCACAAGATCATTCAAGGGTTTCTAGTTTCAATTATCCCTGTACATGGACAGGGCCTAATACGGCCTTGACAACAATCTAAACATAAATTTAAATTCTAATTTTTAACTAACAATTTTACACTATCAATTTAAATTTCCTAATCTAAATGTACCTAAACGGAATGCTCGTAGCTCCAACATCCGTTTGCCCGTAGCTCTAATGCCCACCCGATCGCTCATCCGCCCACTCGCAGCAACGACGTGCAACACTATCACCTAGCACTATTGCCAACACCAAACACTATCACCTAGCGCTATCACCAACACCAAACGGTATCAAGTAACCAACAATTCGGGAAAACTATAATAGGCACGATGTGCAGGTAATATATAAACCTTTTTTGATCCAGGTGGATATCGGGGGCCACCCACCTTTTCCAAATGGCTCAAAACAGTTTTCTGGCCATTTTGGCAATTTACTGTTTTTAGCAGGTTTTCACTTCCGGGGCCATTTTGAGGGCCTAAATGAAGTTTTTTCGAGATC
>ML778170.1:214788-225340 GCA_009831015.1 Picea engelmannii | reverse complement strand
AAAAACAAACATTAAAAAATTTTAAAAGAGAAGAAAAAATTCAAATAAAATTAAAACCTTAAAACAAATAAATTTTGAATAACTTAAATTAAAATTTTGAATAACTTAAATTATTTGTTGTAAAAATTAGGGTTCTTTCTAGCCGACCCTTAGCCTTCCTTCTTTCCCTTTAGTATTTATATTAAGCTTCTCTCTTCAATTATAATCTAGGCTACTTTTCCTAAAGATGGATCCTGATATGGATCTAAAACATTGATAATCCATTAGCAACACTGTGGTTTTTACGAACATTGCTAAATATCCTCACCACATAATCTCATTGATCATGTATACATATGATCGACATACTATATGCATATGAAAATTGAACACCCTTTTTCAAATAAATCGCATCATATTTATCAAGGAGTTGTGAAATAAATCTTATCATAAAAGTGGCATAACACTTAGTAAGAAATATGATGACCCTTTTTTCCATTTGAAACCACAGACTTGCGAACATAAAAATTGTGAACCCTTTTTTATAACGATTATGTACATCATTAATACTCAAGATTAGAATTGCATTGGGAATTTTAGTAATCTTGTGATGCAAACTGTTATCAATCACATGCACTGAGAATAAAATATCAACCTCATGTTGTATCAACAAAATGTACTCCTTCCAATCACATCAGTTCCCAAGTATCCTTTTAATGGGATCCTCTTTGAATTTTTTAAACGACACAAAAGGGGGTCCCACTTATTAATTTACTTAGTGTATATATATACATTATTTTTTCAAAAATTATATGTTTCTTGCAATTCTTTGAAAACTTGTGACTTCATGATGATTATAAGAGTCAACACTGGCGACTCCACATGGAAGGCAATATAGTATTGGGTTGAACCTAGCTCTTTGGTTTTGTAGATATAGAATATTTTTGTTTATATACTTAAAAGTTTTCTTTTTTCTCTAGTATGCTCTTTCAAATTGTGGTGGTAGAAGGTAGAAAAGGGAATTATGAGAGGAGGAATAGATTTAACACTAAAGTTTGAGAAAAGTGGTCATAGATGCAACATGATACAAGGCCGCGAACTGTAAATGATTTTCTTTCTTTCTGTTCTGGCTACTTATCAATACTGAAGCATACTTCTGCAAGAAAGGAAAAAATGTGGTTGTACATGACTCATCTAAATCAGGTTGAAATAAAGTCCACAAAATTGAGGGTAAAGCAACAAAGAAATAAAGCTATAGTGAAATGAAAAATGAAGTTGCAATCAAACCTCAAGCAAAACTGAAAGTGAAGGAAAAATATTGATGAAATAGAGTGCAGAAAAAGAAAGCAAATATACAACCTAAACTAATATTTACAAGAAAAATTGATTCAGAAAATGTAACAGTTAGCTAGGCTCAACATAATCATTCAAATGCGAGCCATTAGTCGTAAAAGAGAATAACTACTCTTCAAAGCCCTTTAACATGTAAGTATTATTTTCAACTACTAGAGCAATATTGTAAGGACCTAGACATAGTTTTTGGAATTTGGAGTGCTTGCATTTATCATCATGTGTGGAGTCCCAAAGAAAGACTTTGTCATTGACTTTAAACTTGATAGATTTGGCTTTCTTGTCAAAATATTTCTTGATTGTCTGTTTCCTTCTCTTCAGATTTTCCAATGCATGGTTTCTTTGTTCTTCTAAAGCCAACAAAGCATTCATTCTTTGGGAAATATCAATGGAATTTAACTCCTCAGCCTGCATTGCTAAACAGAGGGAAGTAAATTTAAGTTCAATAGGCATCACAACTTCTTGACCATATAAGAGAGAGAAAAGGGTATGGCCAGTGTTGTTTTTGGTGGTTGTACGATCAACCCACAATGCCTATGTGAGAAGAGTGTGTCATTGAAGAGGCTTGTCCTTGATAATACTTTTCAGGATCTTGACCATGTTTTTGTTAGTTGACTTGGCTTTCCCATTTCCCTGTGGGTAATAGGTGGATGAGGTGAAGTGTTTGACTCCAAATTCACTCAAAAACCGAGTAAAATTTGCAGAAATAAATGTTGATCCATTATTTGAAATTATTTCGAGTGAAAGTCCAAATCGTGCGAAGATATTAGATTCTAAGAAGTTGATCACCTACTCATCCCATGCCTTTTTAAGAGGGATGACTTCATTCCACTTGTTAAAGTAATATGTTTCCATCAAGATAAATACATGTCCAACATAATATGGAGGGTTAATAGGGATGATGAAGTCTAATCCCCATTTAGCCAATGGGAAATCAGGAAAAAATGGTTGTAAAGGCATAGCTAAAAATTGTTCCCTGCCAGAAAACATTTGACATTTTTCACAAGCCTGAATGAACTTGAAAGAATCTTGAAACATCGAGGGGGTAAAAAATAATTAGCCTTGATGATCTTCAAAGCAGTATCCCTTGCTGTGAAATGGCCACCAATATGGAGTTTAGAATCTGTGGATCCATGAATTTCATTTAATATTTTTTGGGCTACGTTATCATCAACACATCTTAGTAGTAGCCCATCAACAGATATACGATAAAGGATGTTACCTAGGATGAGGTACTTTGGGGCTGTCAAGCGTAATCTTCTATGTTGATGAGAATCTAAAAGACTTGGGAAATTCTGATGCAAAATATAATACATGATATCCTTGTACCAAGGATGGTCATCCAAGTTAATATCAATAGTTTCCAAGTACAATAATGCCGACAAAGAATTCTCGTCTTCCTCAAAGTAATCACCTGGTTCAGGGTGTTGAGACAGGTGAAGAGCTAGATCACGTCCCTTAATAGTTTTGGTTGTGGTGATCATTAAATCATGTTCCATAATCTTGGCAAGCTAATGAGCAAATTTTCCTGAAATATGAGTCTGTGTAAGCAAAAAATTGACTACAGGAAAAGGGACTCTTACCTACGTTTGCTTACCAAAAATAAAATGCTTAAACTTGCCTATAGCCTTTACCAAGGAGGATGTATGTTTTTCAATTAGAGTATACTTTACTTCGTCATCTGATAAAATTTGAATCATATAGGCTATAGGATTTTCTTGATTTTGGTCATCATATTGAAGAAGGATGGCAAAGATTACCTCTTATGTGGCATTGATATAGATGATGAAATCTTTATTAAAATCAGACTTGGCTAAAACTAGTGCAGAGTTGATTGCCTTATTGATTCCTATAAAATCCTTTTCTACCTCATCATTCCAAGAGAAGGTTCTATCCTGCTTCAACAAATTATGAATAGGATTAACCATCACAACGAAGTCAAGAACAAACCTCCTAACAAATTTAATGGTGCCCATGAAATCTTGAAAACTTTCCTTAGAGGTAAGAGCAGGGAGGTTGATAATTGTAGCAACTCTCTCGGGGTCAATAATAATACCACAGTCATAAACAATATGATCAAGAAGTTTTCCTTGAGTAACTCTGAAAATAGACTTAGAAGGATTCAATGACATACCAAATTTTCTTCAACATAGAAAGACTTTCCTAAGATGACCAAAATGATTTGATCAATTTTTATAATAAAAATTTAAGTCATCAAGATAAACCTGAATTATCTTACCGATCAAATCGTCGAAATTTATTTCCATATCTCTCTAGAATGTGGCACCTACGTTAGACAGGCCAAAAGGCATGTGTTCATAGGAAACGATTCCCCAACTGGTGGTGAATGTGGTTTCGTACTTATCTTCCCTCTTGACTCTAATTTGATTGTATCTTGAAAAACCGTCAAGTAGGGACATTACTTGAGACCTGACTACCTATTGTAGGATCATATCCATGTTAGGAAGAGAAAAGTTATCTTTAACACTAGCTCTATTTAAATCACGAAAGTCAACACATAACCTGATCTCACCAGTTTTCTTCCATACAGGAACCATATTTGAGACCCATTTGGAATACTTTATCGGAAAGATGATTTGATCTTTTAGTAAATTTTTTACTTCCTTCCTGATAGTAGCTTCGATGGAAGGGTTTATAGGCCTTTGTCTTTTCCTTACTGGTTTTTCTCCTTCCTTGATAGGAATGGCATGTTGGTTGATGTTAGGATCAAAACCATGAAGATCCTCATACGACCAAGCAAAGATGTCTTTGAATTCACAAAATAAATCCATGAATCTTTCGTTTTCCTCTTGTTAACACTGGTATCCTATTTTAAGAATCTTGGGATCATGTGAGGTTCCAATGTTCACTGAGACAATGTCTCCAACTTTCCTCTTTGACTCCTCTTCAATAGTATTTTCCTTTTTACCAACACAACTCGTTGAAAATGAACTCTCAAGAGGATTCAAGCCTTTTTGGAAACTTATTGCCTTCAATAGAAGTTACTTCCTTAGGTTTAAGAGGTTCATTTTGTAAGAAAGCACATATATCCTCATCATTTTTGAAAACCTTCCCTGATTCAACATTGTCAGGTATATGTGGACAATATAGAGACATAAAAGTGAAATTAGGTCATTGCGGTAATAGCTGTCGAGTAAGAGAGGTAATAAAAACTGCCAACCTATCAGCCATTGTGTTAAGCTCCCTTTTTACATGAGTGATGTTGAAAGATAACATATTTGAAGGCCCAAAAG
Organism: Picea engelmannii; assembly: GCA_009831015.1. Taxonomy (NCBI): domain Eukaryota; kingdom Viridiplantae; phylum Streptophyta; class Pinopsida; order Pinales; family Pinaceae; genus Picea; species Picea engelmannii. Next base: position 220,757 of record ML778170.1, on the reverse strand, counting down.
ACTTGAGTGTATCTTTACATCAGCTTGTTATTGGGGTTATAGATTTTTCTAACAAGATTAACTACAAGCTCAGAATCACCAAATACGGTAAGATGACCACAACCCAAATTATAAGCATTCTCGATACCTAACAATAGGGCTTCAAACTCGACAACATTGCTAGTGCAAGTGAATTCTAACCTGAAGGAGAAGTTATAATTTTTTCCTACAGGTCAGTAAAGGATAGTATGAGCTCCATTTCCTTCACTGGAGCATGCACCATCAAATTATATATGCCACATTCCATCATCATAGTCAAATTGTTCATGTGGCACGTCATCTTCTTCTATGAAAATAGAGAAAACACCCAGGCTTTCCTCAACATAATTGACATTTAGCTCAGGAACTTTCTCAATGTAAGGTGAGATACAATCTTCTCTGAGAAAAATAACATTCTTTCCATCCTTAGGGATAGATAGATGTGACCCATATAAAGACAAGTAACCACCCATTAGGGATTTCCAATATCTCCCCAAAATAATTGAGTAATTGTTGATAGGCATATCGGTAACTTGAATATTAAGGGTCGTGCATATTTTTGGATGTCAGCAAAGTACTAAGGTTACATCCTTGATCTCACCAATCGTGGATTGTTGTTGATTATTATAGGAGAGAATGCTTCTCGCATTTTCATTTGTACAAGAGAGGCCCAACTCTCCCATAATGATCTTTGACATGATACTTGGGCCTGAGCCACCATCAATGAGGAAGTAATGGGATATTCTATCTACAATATTTACAAAAATATAGAAAGGGGGGTAATTTATAGATCTCCTAAATTTATTTACACCTATCATATTTACATGGGACTCTTCTTCATCGTAATCTTCCATGAGATTGAATTTGTTGGAAGTTTTACCTTCCATGAAATATCTAATATGTTGCTATTGTTCCGGTATAATTACCATATCCAAAAGAGTAGCGTCATATTTTATGTTATCAAACTGATTTAAAATATTATACTTTGAAGGAGGAGCAATGACTTGATGGCTAGTAGAAAGGTGGGAAGCTTGTGAGAAAATATTTTGAATGGATGTGCTAGGGGAAAAAGTAGTCTTGGAAGAATCAACTTTTCCCTTATTGGAATATAATTTATTTATGGTATTAACTAGATAAAATCATTCTGCAAGGCCCAATCAAATAAAACAATAGGAGTATCGAGTTTCTTGCCAAAGATTTGATCCCTCACATTTTTCTTGATTTCACAAGTGCTTTCCTGGTGATGTTCTTCACAAAAATCACACCAAGCTTTGGGTAATATGGCCTTGGGTTGAAAATTATTGCTCATGAAATTTTTAGTAGCAGCCTGGGTAGAGGCCCCGATGGTGGAAGTAGAAGTGATTCCCTTCCTTTCAAAAGAGATCATGTGATTATTAATGTCTTGCATAAGCTGCAAAACGGTATACATATCAGTTTGTTTGGCATAGTCTTCCTTAGGAAGACCAATTCTATCTAGCCTCTGTTAGGAACCAAATATCAATATAGCATAGAAAAACCTTTGAATAAGTACTCAACGCCTTGAAAAAGAGAGAATTTTAGATAATAAACCTCTTCAAGGGGGAAACCTCCTTTTACCCCACATAAATGTTCCAGTACAAGATGATTCCAAATGAAAATGTCTCCTTGGTATATATAGGAGACTAGGAGGTATAATTACAACTAATGGAATAAAGCCGACATAAATAAAATAGCATTACTAATGTAATATGCCCCAATTAAGGGTTAATGAGCCAATATTAGGGCTTAACATGCCCCTACCCTTGAGACAGGTGTTGTCCACAACGCTTGAGTAACTCTGGATGCTTCTGTATAAAAGACTCATCTCCCCAAGTGGAATATTCAACCGGTAGGTAGTTTCCTCCATTTAATGAGATACTCTGAAATGGATCTATTCCTCAACTAGCGAATTCTTGTGTCAGTGATGGCTTCAGGCTCCAATATGATTTTTCCTTCTTCTTCAAGTTCTGGTAATATAGTTTGAACTGGGATCTTGTCACCTATAACCTTCTTTAAGCATTAAACATGGAAAACTGGGTGTACTCGTGAAGATGCGGGCAATTCCAATTTGTATGCCATAGTACAAATATTTTGCAACACCTTATAAGGGCCATAGTTCTTTGGTGATAATTTATTATCCTTCTTGGCTTTCTTGAGGGACATCTGTTTGTATGGTTGTAGTCTTAAAAACACCCAATCCCCTACTTCAAAACTTCTTTCACTACGATGTTGATTTGCTTGTTGTTTCATGAGATTCTGTGCCATGGTTAGGTTGTCCTTTAAGATTTGGAGAACTTGTTGTTGATGCTCGATGTGATCTTCCATTGCTTGAACCTTAGATTTTTCTTTCAGATAAGAAGTGATGGAAGGAGGGTGGTACCCATAGAGTGCCATAAATGGTGTCATTTTTGTTGCAGTATGAAAGGAAGTTTTATACCACCATTATGCCAAGGGTAATCATTTGAACTATTGTGTTTGTTTATCAGAGACAAAGCCATGAAGGTATCCTTCTAGACATTTGTTCACTATCTCGGTTTGTCCATCAGATTGAGGATGGTAGGATGAGCTATGAGTCAAATGAGTACCCAAACAAGACAATAATTCTGTCCAAAAATGTCCAGTGAAGATGGGATCTCTGTCACTTACAATAATCCTTGGGTTGCCATGTAGCTTTTGAACTATCTCCATGAATGCAGTGGCAACTGTACTAGCTTTGAAGGGATGTGAGAGTGCACAAAAGTGTGCGTACTTGGTCAGTCTATCAACAATCACCATGATGACACTCTTTCCTTCAGACTTCGGTAACCCTGTGATGAAATCCATTGAAACCTCCTCCCAGTGCTGACTTGGGATGGCTAATGGTTGTAAAAGACCTATGGTCTTAATTATTTCCACCTTATTTTGTTGGCAAACCACACATTCTGCCACAAACCTTTGAACATCAGTTTTGAGGCCATCCCAAAAAAAATCCTTCTTGACCCTATGGCAAGTTTTCAAAAATCTTGAGTGCCCTCCTACTGGAGAGGTGTGAAATTCCAATAGTACCTTTTGTTTGAGTTGGGAGTTCTTACATAAATATAAGCGATGTTTTTACCATAGTGAATTACTTTTCCATGTAAATGTATCTGATGCATTGGAATCCTGCTGCAACCTTTGAATGAGAGTCCACACTTTTTCATCATTCTTCCATTCATCCCTTGCTTCTATTATCCAATCGGGTTGGATGATCGAGATAGCACACAGAAAGGCCTCAACATCTTCATCCTTTCTTAAGAGTGCATCTACCACAACATTTTTCTTCCCCTTTTTATATATGATTTCAAAATCATAACCCAATATCTTGGTTACCCATTTTTATTGTTCTTCTGAAGATAGTCTTTATTCCAAGAAGTATTTAAGACTATCATGATCTGTTTTGACCTTGAAGTGCCTACCTATTAGGCAAGGACGCCATTTCTTCAATGCATGTAGTATTTCCATCAGTTCCTTCTCATAAATGGTTTTGTGTAAGTCCTTTCCCTTGAGTGGTCGACTTTCATTAGGATAGCACCAATTCCATTTCCTGAGGCATCACATTCCACAATAAAGGTTTTTGTGAAGTTTGGAGTGGTCAAGATAGGAGCTTTGAACATCACCTCTTTAAGTTGTTCAAAATCTTTAGTTTCCTTTGGATTCCATGAAAATGCATCCCTCTTAGTTAGTGTCGTTAAAGGTGATGCTATTCTTCCATAGTGCCGAACAAACTTGCAGTAATAACCTGTCAAACCCAAAAATCCTCTAAGATTCTTCAATGTTTTGGGAATCGACCAGTCCATCATGGCCTTAATATTGTTAGGGTCTACCTTGACACCTTCATGAGATACAATATGACCCAAATAATCTACCTCCTTCACTCCAATAAAACATTTGGATGGTTTGGCATATAGTTGTTGCTCCTTTAGTAGTTGTAGCACCTTGTCAACATGTCGCACATGATCTTCCCAAGACTTTTGATAGATTGGTATATCATCAAAAAATACTATCACAAATTTTCGAAGGAAGGGATTGAAAATAGAATTCATCAACCCTTGGAATGTGGAAGGTGCATTTGTAAGGCCAAAAGGCATGACCAAAAATTCATAATGGCCTTCATGAGTTCAGAATGTTGTTTTTGTGATATCTTCTTCCTTCATTCTAATCTGATGATACCCTAAATGGAGATCCAATTTTGTGAAATAGACTGCTCCATGTAGTTCATCTAACAATTCATCAATGACGGGAATGGGAAACTTATATTTGATAGTGATCTTGTTCAGCTCTCTATAATCTGGACACATACGCCATGAGCCCTCTTTCTTGAATACCCTTACCATTGGTGCAAAGTAAGAACTTTGGCTAGGTCTAATAATGCCATCCTCTAACATTTCTTCAACCATGCTCTCAATTTCACTCATCTGGGCATAAGGGTATCTGTATGGTCTGATGTTAGGAGGAACACTCCTAGGAATTAGGTGAATTTCATGATCATGATTTTGAGTGGGTGGAAGACCTTTGGGAATATCTTCAAATACTTTGGAATTCTTATCAATGATCCCTTGAAGATCTTGAGGAATAGATGGCTTAGATGTTTGAACATCTAGTGAGAATAGTTGTGCAATAATGCCTTGATACCCCTTCTTCAATAATTTTTTCATGCCATTAGAGGTTATCACCTTACCAGGTTTCCCTGTTATACCTCTTAACTCAATTTATTTTCCTTCCAATGAAAATTTCTTGAAATTTAAAAGCCATTGTTCCTAATGATTGTAACAATTGGATTCCTAGTACAACATCAACACCACCCATGGGTATAGAAATCATTGGAATATTCATTACATATTCCCCCATAGTAAGATTGATCTTATTTCATTTTCTTGATCAATTGATAGTTCCTCCATCTGCAATCATTACTTGAAACTCTGGTGCTAGATATACAAAGAAATTGAGAGCTTTGGCTAATTTATAGTGAATGAAATTATGAGTACTGCCAAAATCAATTAGGACTATTACCTTTTTTCTTTTTGATGTATCCTTCGATCTTGAGGGTTTGAGGAGTGCTAATTCCATCCAATGCATTACACGATATCGTGGGAGTCAACTCTTCAGATGAAATTGATTCTACGTTTTCATCTTGAGATGCTTCTTGTTCTTGTTCTTCTTCCTCTTCACAATCTATGTAGAATAATTTCTTCTCACCACACTTATGTCCCTTCATGTACTTACTATTACAATTAAAGCATAAACCTTTTGCTTTTCTTTCCTCCAATTGTTAAGGTGTCAACCTTGTAGGTTGAGGTTGTAAATTTTAAACCTGCGAAGTAAAGCAATGCATATAGATTCTTAAGCAATACAGAAATTAATCAATGGCTCATACACAGAGTACACAGAGATTTTTACCGGAAACCCTCAACCGGGAAAACCTTTCTTATTTTCATTATATTGAATTTCACCATTCACCATACAATATATACAATGTTTTTAGGTATTCCGTAGATACCAAAACCCTAATCCCTTAATCCGGGATTAATTTACAAATCAGTTAAAAATAGCAAAAACCGCCCAAAAAAAAAAAATTCGGGGCATTGCCCCGGGCTACCGCCCAGTGCCGAACGCTGCACGTAACCAGGGGGGGGCATACCTGCAAAGAATATAACGCACTGCCAGACGCAGTTGTCGTATCTGACACACCCACACACACACACATGCAAAGAATATAACACATACCCAACAGAGGTGTTTTAGAAGAAGGAGAATTATTCTCTCTATAGATAATAGGATTGGTCCTTCTAGTAGCCATAGCCATATTTTTACTTTCAACATTTCTTGCCACCTTAAATGCATTCTTCAATGATTTGGGTTCCCAAAGGTGAACCTCATGTTGAATGTTATCCTTTAAATTTCCTATGAATACATCA
>ML778170.1:199035-214007 GCA_009831015.1 Picea engelmannii | reverse complement strand
ATACTCTAGGAAGAAGTTATGATTGTTTTACCTGGAACACCTTCTTGAGACTAGTCAATAGGACTAGTCAGATACCCTATCTTCCACAGGGTGTATCTACAAATGTAAGATGACCCAGAAGCTGAAATTTTTACCACAGATACATTACTAATTTTTGTAAATATCCTCCAGATTTTAGGGTATGAAACGTTACATAAAAAAATTTATAGCAAAAATTCCACAATGGCTCGGTTCAAGATGATTCCAGAACCCTATCTTGTATAGGGTGTATCTCCGAAAGTATAAGGCCTCAAGAGATGAAATTATAACCCAACATACCTTGATCTATCTACCAACTATCCTCCAAGTAGTTCCTTTTGAAACGTTGTAGAAAAAAGTTATAGCGAAAATTCCAAGGTGTCTTAGATGTAGCAGTGAAACCCCAAGACCTTGAGCTCTGATACCATATGTTAGGAACCAAATATCAATATAGCATAGAAAAACCTCAAAATAAGTACTCAACACCTTGAAAAAGAGAGAATTTCGGATAATAAGCCTCTTTAAGGGGGCAACCTCCTTTTACCCCACATAAATGTCCTAGTACAAGATGATTCCAATTGAAAATGTCTCCTTGGTATATATAGGAGACTAGGAGGTATAATTACAACTAATGGAATAAAGCTGACATAAATAAAATAGCATTACTAATGTAATATTCCCCAATTAAGGGGTAATGAGCCAAAATTAGGGCTTAATAGCCTCTCTTTGTATTCCAAACAAGTCTAAAGGGTAGATATGTTATTGTCTATGGATTTCTCTTCCAATTCGTGATGATGGGAAGAGGGTAAAGCATCGTAGTAATGCATGAAAGTGGCTTGATTTTGAGGTTTGATCAGTTCTGGGATTTGATTATATAACTTGGTGAAGAGAATATTGAAATCCTTAATGGTTTCACCTTTGTTATATGTAATTTTATTGTACTCATTTAACCGATCAACTAGAATCTTGGGCTACCCAAAAGTGGACTTGAACCAATAGACCAACTCTTCCTAGGTGGAGAAGTTTTTCGGAGGCAAGTCAAAGAAGCAAGCTGAAAATTTTCCTTCTAGAGAATTCACAAATATACACATACAGATAGGTATCATTTCCATTCACACCAATGTTATGATAGGCATTCGAAAAAGAAATCAAATGCTCTTATATGGAAATAGTGTCGTTTCCCAAAAATTTAGGCAAATGACCTTTGAACTTTGGCAAGGATTGGCTAGGGGTGCAAGATTCAAGGGAGAAGAAACATGCCACAAAGTAGTAGTAGCATGTTCCTCAAATTGAAATAATCCATATTTCTTAAGGACCTTGGTCGGGTTTGTGGTATATTGAACAGGAACATCATGGCTATAGATACTCTCAATCAAAGTCGAAGCATAAGGTTGTGAGGAAGATGAACTACCAGTGCCGCCTCCAGAACCATTTCTTCCTTTTATACTACTAGTTTCCAACATTTTGAAGATGTAGGGAAGTGGATAAAGTGAGGAACTCACCTAATCAGACAAATAACAATTAATCTTAGGTTGTTGTCCTTGGAAAAAAAAAATATTCCTATTTCGAAAATGAGAGGAACTTAAGGTGATTGACCTTGTATCCATCGCGATATATGAGAGGAAGAGGAAATAACATGTGCTAATGTTGACGTTCGTTGAGGGATCGTCTCCTTTGGTCATCCAAGTCTTGTTGGAGATGGACTTCAACAAGAATAACTTCCCAGTATTGGTGTAATTCATCCCTAGTATGAGAATGTTTGAGGATTTCTTGAAATAAGGTAAATGAGATGTTGTTTTGATTGAAGGAGCCTTCAAGAATGTTAGGTTGATCAAGGGTAGGCACGATCATGATAGGAAATTAATGAAGAGTATAGCTACTAATCATCCTCTGACAGGCATCCCATTGTTCCCTAATTTGAGCCTTTTCAGAAACAACTTCCCAAGAATGATTCAGTTTACCCTGACTATTGGCAGTCTCAAGAATGAGATTGTACAAGGTAAGTGTTAGAAAAATAGGATCCGGAGAAATAAAATAAAAACAAACGCAGAAATAAAACACAGAAGATACATAATAGAATAGAGACACAGATATACATGGTTCACCCAGTGTGGGATACATCCACCATAGAAATTGTCAGGTCCTTCCTTTTATTATCCAGCAAATGAAGGGATACAACCTACAACACACTCGTTGTAACTTCCTCTTCTTTTTCTCACAATATCCTCTCTCAAAATACAATATTCGCAATGATGCATAGTCGAAATACATTTCCCTCATAAAAGAGCGTTGCCTTCTAGGGAAAAAACAACCTAACATAACTTCTACCATCAAATCTGTGACCTTATAATGAATGGTCTATATTTATTATGAAATTACAATATACATTTACAAGGCAATTTTTTCCTCCGGAGGCCTGCTTGCCCCTAGACGGGGGGATGAACCCCTCGGACCCCGTAGGGTGGGCAAGTCGCCCCTGCAACCCCCCCACGTGGAGTGGTGTACAATATTCTGGGTGTATAATATTCATGGGGTATCACATGGCTGGAAACAAAGTTCTATGAAATAGGAAGATAATCAGGCTCCATAACCAACAATATCCCACTTGGAGACTGATCACAACAACTCCACTATTGTTGTACCTACTGGAATATACTCCACCTTGGACCTGGAAAATTTCTCATCTTCACCTTCATGCTTGAAGACCAACTGAAACTGAGCAGGAACTCAGTTTCTCATTGGTGACTCCCTTTGTTAACATGTCTGCAGGATTTTGGCTAGTGTGTATCTTTTCCAACTTCAAATGTCCTTCTTCCAAGATGGATTGTATGGAATGGTACCTGAGATGTATATGCTTAGTGTTCAAATGGAAGGCTAAGTTCTTTGCAATATGAATGGAACTCTCATTGTCACAGAACAACCTGCTACTCCCTTGCTTCTTTCCCAATTCCTCCATAAACCTATGTAACCCAAATCATCTCTTTAATAACCTCTGTAGAAACATACTCTTCCTCTGTTGTTGAAAGTGCAACAACCTTTTGAATTTTCTAAATCCAACTTACTTTTGTTCCACCTACAGTAAAACCATATCCTGTGGTGCTCCTCCTACTATCTTTATCACCTACCATATATGAATCAACATGTCCCTGTAGAGCAGTGTCTGAACCTCCAAAACATAATGCATGAGTAGCAGTACCTTTCAATTACTTGAGAATCCAATTTACTGCCTCTCAATGTTCTTTACCTGGATTGTCCATATACCTACTCACAAATCCCACTGCATGTGCAATATCTGGTCTTGTGCAAACCATCGTATACATCAAGCTACCAACTGTTGATGAATAAGGGACCCTGGACATGTATTATGTCTCCTCATGTGTCTTGGGACACATTTCCTTGTTTAATTTGAAATGGTTGGCCAAAGGTGTACTAACTGGTTTTGCATTCTGCATTCTAAACCTCTCCAACACCTTCTCTATGTACTCACCCTAAGATAATGTCAATTTGTGATTTTTCTTGTCTCTTGTTATTCTCATACTAAGGATTTTCTTTGAAGCACCCAAACCCTTCATCGAAAATGAATTAGCTAATTTCCTCTTGAGCACATTTATATCCTTCATATTAGAACCTACAACAAGCATGCCATCTACATACAATAACAATATAATATAGCTTCCATTATCTGGCCTTTTAAAATAAACAAAGTGATCAGAATGACATCTACTATAACCTTGTTATGTCATAAACCTGTCAAACTTCAAATACCACTACCTTGGAGCTTGCTTTAGGCCATACAAGCTCGTCTTCAACCTACATACCAAAATTTCCTTCCCTTTGACTTCATACCGTTGTGGTTGCTGCATATAAATCTCTTCCTCCAAATCCCCATGGAGAAAAGTTGTTTTTATATCTAATTGTTCAATATGTAAATATTATACTACCACAAGACTTAAAATAGTCCTAATTGAAGTCATTTTAACAACAAGAGAAAATATTTCATCAAAATCTATACCTTTCTTTTGTGCAAACCCCTTTACAACAAGTCTAGCCTTGTATCGCTTTTTGCCTCCATCTTCTTCCTTCAACTTGTAAACCCATTTATTCTGCAATTCTTTTTGTCCCACACGCAATTGAACCAAATCCCAAATCTGGTTATTTACCAGGGAATCCATTTCCTTTTTGATGCCTTGCTCCCACTTCTTTTTAGTGTCTACCTGCATTGCCTCTTCATAACATTCTGGTTCACAAAAATCAGTCAACAATAAATAATACAATGAAGGAGAGTATTTTTCAGGGGGTCTATTGAACCTGGTAGATATTCTAACAACACTTGCAGGGGTTTGAGGTACTCATTGCTCATGTTGTTGTACATTTTTATTTTCTGGTACCTTTGGAATTTCTTTTTTCAGTGATCTCATCAAGCACTGTGTATTCTGGTTTTTCTTCTTCTCGTTTCTTTCCCTGCAACTGATATTTGTACATGACCTTCTCATTGAATATGACATCTCTACTCCTAATGATTTTTTGATTTTCATAATCCTGTAAATGATAACCAAAATCATTAACACTGTATCCAATAAAGGTACACTTCTTGGATTTTACCTCAAGCTTTGTTCTATTTTCTTTATCAATATGGACAAATTCTTCACAACCAAAAGTCTTCAAACAAGAATAGTTTACCTTTTTACCTGTCCATTCCTCCTCTAGAATTATACCATCCAAAGATCTTTAAGGTCCTTTGTTTCTTAAGTAAACAATAGTATCTACAACATTTGCCTAGAATTGTAAGGGAAAAACAACATGCAATCTCATACTCCTTGCATGCTCCATGATTGTGCTGTTCATCCTTTCTAACACACCATTTTCTTGTGGAGTTCCTGGAACTATATTCTCTCTATGAATCCCATGGTATGAATAGTAATCATCAAACTCCTTGCTGCAATATTCACCTCCATTATATGATCTGAGACACGTCAACCTTTTTCCTCTCTCATTCTCAACCAAAGATTTCCATTTCTTAAAAGTATCAAAAACATTAGATTTTTGTCGAATGCAATAAACCCAAGTTTTTCTAGTTGCATGATCAATAAAATTAACATAATAATGAGAGCCACCAAGAGATCATGCCTGAGTTGGTCCCCATACATATGTATGCACAAGCTCTAACCTTTCACTCTTCTTTTCTTTTCTAAATCTAAGAAATGTGACTCTCTTATGTTTTCCATAAACATAGTGCTCACAGAAATCCAATTCAATTTGTTTAAGATCTGGAAACAAATTTATTTTGTGAATTATGTACATCCCCTTCTCACTCACATTTCCAAGCCTATGATCCCATAGTGTTGTATCCACTCTTGTAGAAGCTAAAGAGATATAAGTCAATATTACTAGTACATAAATACAATGTACCTACCTTCTCTCCTTTTTCTATCACCAGTGATCTTTTGGTGACCTTCCACACCTTATCTGTATATATGGATATACAAACTTCACTTTCCAACTGCCCTGTTGAAATTAGATTTTTCCTTATATCTAGAACATGTCTTACCTTTTTCAACAACCACTGGTTTCCATTCCTTTGCTTTATTTTTACCTTTCCCATTCCAAAAAAAATTCATGGTGCGTCATCACCCAAATGAACCTATCCAAAATCACCTTGAACATAATCTAGAAAATGTATCCTATGGGGTGTGGCATGAAGTGAAGCCCCTGAATCTACTACCCAAGACTCGGAAATATTATCTATAGAAATAATCAAAGCATCTTGTAACAAATCACAAGTTACATTTGCTTCCTGATTTTTCTCCTGATATCCATCTCTTTGTTTCTTTGGAGCTCTACATTGTTTCTTCAAATGTCCTTTCTTCCCACAATTCCATCACTCTATCTTTCCCATTCTGGATTTGGATCTTCCCTTCCTAGAATTTCTGTAGTTCCATGAGCCCTTTCCTCTATCCTTTTGTATTCCCATGTTCTCCATGTTTAATGCATTACTTGATGTCTCACTTGTTTTTTTTCGTCGCATTTCCTAACTAAGGATAACACCAACAACATCATCAAATTTTAAAGTGTTTGAACCAGAGACAGATTTACTTACATCCATGACCAAGTCATTCCAACTTTCTTGCAATGAGCACAAGATTAGAAGATCCTTGACCTCATCATCAAATTCCAGTTTTACAGAACTCAGCTAATTAGTAACTATATTAAATTCATTTAAATGATCCGCGAAATATCCACCTTCTGACATCTTCATATTAAACAATCTCTTCATTAGAAATACCTTATTGAACGTTGAGGTTTTTTCATACAGTTTAGCCAATGTATCCATCAACTCCTTCAATGTATTTTCTTTTGAAATATTGAAAGCCATCGATGCTTCCAGGCTCAACCATATTGTTCCTAGTGTCTTTCTATCAAGAACCTCTCATTCTTCATCCTTCATGGCCGTCAACTTCTTTTATATTCCACCCAAGGGTAGGAATAGATCCTTCTGATATAAATAATCTTCCATCTGCATCTTCCATAACTAGTAGTTTTGGCCATTAAATTTCTTGACCCTAAACTTTCCATCTTCCGCTATTTTTCCCACTCGAACCAGGAACCCTCTTTTCCTGCGAGTTACCTTTCACTATGATACCAATTGTTAGAAAAATAGGATCACGAAGAAATAAAATAAAAACAAATGCGGAAATAAAACACAAAAGATACACAATACAATAGAGACATAGATATACATGGTTCACCCAGTGTGGGCTACGTACACTAGAGAAATTGTCAGGTCCTTCCTTTTATTATCCAGCAAATGAAGGTATACAACCTACAACACACCCGTTGTAACTTCCTCTTCTTTTTCTCACAGTCTCCTCTCTCAGAATACAATATTCTCAATGATGCATAGATGTAATACATTTCCCTCATAAAATAGGGTTGCCTTCTAGGGAAAAAATCCCTAACATAACTTCTACCATCAAATATACAACCTTATAATGAATGGTCCAGATTTAATATGAAATTACAATATACATTTACAAGGAAATTTTTTCCTTCAGGGGCTTCGCCCCCAAACCCCCATCAGGGAACATTGTCCCCCAAACCCCCGTCGGGGCCCTCTTTCCCCCGAACCCCCCAGCTGGGGGGATGAGCCCCCCGGACCCCGCAGGGGGGGAAAGACCCCCCTACATCCCCCCTGTGTGGAGGGGTTTACAATATTCTGGGGTGTACATTTTTCATGGGTTATAAACACGACTGGAAAAAAAAGCCTATGAAATAGGAAGATAATCAGGCTCCACAACCAACAGTAAGGGTAATGTTGGGTTGAAGCTTTATACTATCAACTAGGTTGGGATGCCTTTAAGTCGGTATAGTCATGAGTCAAGATAAAAATTGGAACAAAAGTATTAAATCTATAAATAGACAACAAGAAAAAATTAAAGCAGGAAATATAAACAATAAATTTACAAGTGTACAAAAAAGACAAACTAGGGAAGTGAAAATGGAGTCCTTCATCCCTAGTATGGTTGCCAAAGAAAATGTTGAGTAAAATAAATGGAATTTCTTCTCACAACATTTTTTCAAATCTTGTTTGGCTAAGACAAGATAGGCAAGATTATTACCCTAATTTATAGCCTTATTACAAATTTAGTTAACCATTAAGCTATTTACTTAAATACCAACGACTGTATTTTTATCATTTGTAAAATGAAAACTGAAATAAATAAGTTTGATTTGTTTAGATAATAATTTGAACGAGAAGAAAAATCACACAATCTGATAGAAATAAGAAAGACCAAGAGAGTTGCAAAACCATCAAAAATTTTATTCATTCATTCTGTAATATCCAATACACTTCACATACTTTCAAAGTATATGTTAGTACCATTTCTTGTCCAGGGCACAAGAGTATTCAAGTTTACAAGTCGCAGGAGAAGCGCCCTAGTGCAGCGAACAGAAGAAGCCCTTTTCGGACTTAAAATCAAGCGAGCGGGCAAAAAATTATAGTGTCAATGGTCTGGATCCGTCCATATGAGCATATCAACGGTTGGCAGGAAATCGCGAATAGAAAGGTGCACCGAAGATAACACATGGATGGCGCCCATATTGTGTGCAGGGAAAGATAGCAGTCGTCCATCCAGAGGACGCATGGTGCGAGATCTACTTGCATCGGCATTTCGACAATCGGGAGTTCAAAGGGTGAAGGTCCCATGTTGTCCTATCTCTTGAAACCCCGAACCCCGAAAGCGAAAAAGGTCCTTTAAGTAGGGCCCGCAGTATCACGAAGCAATCTTGACCGACCGTCCATAGGAGACACCTGGCACACGATTAGGCTCCTCGCCTATTCTCTCATCGCGACTCCGATGCACAAAGAGCAGCTCCTTCATATCCCTGATGCGTGAGGTGTCGGGAGTGTCTAGGGCTTGGGCCCATGACATCATCGGGAGAGTTCAGAGCCGTCAGAACTAGCGGGACACGTGGCACCATATTAAGCCGTCTCAGCATTTCGCTCATCACAACTTCAAGAAGCAAGGATCAGCCCCTTCATATCCGCGAACGTCGAAAGCACATTTGCGAGTAAGCACAGGGTCATAGCCCATGGTCACTTGGGAGACAAAGAGAGCTGTGAAAGAGGGGTCAAAGACACCGAGTTCAGTTACAAAGGGGATCATCGCAATCTCCAGGTGCCATCAGATCCGATCTCAATCATGTGCCTCACTTGGAATAATTGAAGGCATGAACGGGTGGTTGAAACCTCCTTTCATTCATTAAGTGTGAGGTATGGAGAGTCTAGCAAGCGGTCTACTCGAAGGGGTCCTGTGTACCGATTTTTTCAAAGAAGCTATGCCGAAGTCTTCGAAGAGATAGAGAATTCTGCGCACGCTAGCTTGGCACTTAATGGCTCAGCTACCCTCCCTACAGGAGCCATGCGCAGTTAAGATGGTGTGTGAAGAAGGATTCCAATACGAGTTTGACTGAAAAGACACCTAGCCCTGGGTGATTGGGCGCGCCTCTGTTAGGTGAATTCTCCTGAGTATATATGCTCAGTTTTTGTATTTTGTAAAGGGGATGGTTGAGCTAGGCTCCCGATTGTAAAGTTTTGTTGCAGCGCTAGTCGCTCTGGTTAATGTATCGGGCATTTGAGACTTCTTACTTTATGGATGTCAGCCTCTTTTTCCATCTCTTTGTTTACTGTGTTAGAATAACTTGGAATTGGAGGATCCAATCGAGTTGCGCTGTTGTAGGATGATGTAGGTTGGATCACTGCAACAGTCGCAGCGTTTCTAATCAGTTCTTGTGTTTTCTCAGCGCTGGAATGGCTTGGAATTGGAGGATCTAGTCGAGTCACTCTTCATATCCTTGAAACTTCTGAGTTTTTCTTCTTCAAGCTTCCAAAATCCTATTGCCTGAGGCAGTCTTGCTCACCCTTCTCACAAGTCTTCCATCTACCACCCTTTAATCAACTTACTGACAGAAGTTGGATCAAGACCTCCCTTGCTTTCTACATACCAGACCCTGGTTCCTGTGCAATGCTACTTTCCTAGGCCTCTTTCCATTCGACCACCCCCATTTATTAAATCTTGACAATAAAAACTGATGGGCGTTGGGCTCTGCTCCTATAAGCAATCCAAGGGTGACTTTCGATGCTAACATTTCTGGCGTCGTTGTCGGGGATGAAGTTGAAGATTTTCCCTGGGAAGAACGACATTGAGCCTCTGATTTTGAAGGTGCATCAGACATCAGAGCCCTTCAATATTTCTACTCTGCACCTGGAAACTCCACTGTGGCAGCTCCAAGGTTTCCACATCACTGTTTCAGTTGTGGCTACTGTTAGCACACCTGAAAGATGACCCTAAGGAGCTTTCTCGAGAAGGTTTCAGCAGCTACTTTCTTAGCCTGAGTAGCTTCCTAGAGTAACAACAATGTTAGGATATGGCCTTTGATGGTGAACAAGGACCAGACACATTCGAAGCTGTGCATATTTCATCTGGCGACTCCATGATTCAAGGATCGATTGGCGAATCCACTGGTTCAATATGGAGAAAATCCTTGCCCACACGTTTGCTCCTTTTAATTTTTCTGCTATTCCTGGTTTTCCTAATGTTGTCCCCTCTCCGAATGAATGGGACGATTATTTTCCCATATTTGGAAAATGTGAAGAGGACAACCCTGCTCAGCACCTCAGTGAGTTTCATGAACTCATGCATGAGTGGGAGATACATCATGAGGATGTATTACTGAAGATGTTCATGTTCTCGTTAGCAGGGGATGCGCGTAGATGGTATCATTCTTTACCCCTTGCTAGCATTTCTTCACTCAGTGAGTTCCATGCAACTTTTACCACTTATTGTCAGAAGTTGTATCCCTCTGAGTCAATTTGTCATAACTGTTGTGGGGGATACCACAACTATATGCGAGATGAAATTGTTTTAGACGTAGGCTGTGAAGATGGTCTTGATGACCTGGATTAGAACTCAGTCCTTTCTCCTCCCCATTCGTCTGCATCAGAGGTGGGTTATGAAAATGATGGATATCCCAAGGGGGAAGAGGATTCCCTGAGTGAGCTGATGGAGTAGGTGAAATATCTCTCTGCCCAATTATAAAGGTTGAAATATGAATATTGTGCAGAGGATCTTCCAGCCTGGGAGGAAGAAGTTGACCTGAATGAACTAGTGGAGCAGGCGATATTCCCCACTCCCCAATATGAAAATTTGGAATCTGAGGACAATGGGGAGGATTTTATAGTCTCCGAGGCAGATGTTCTAGATGGCTCTTTCAAGGATATTATTGAAGATTTTGTAAACGCAATAACATCTGCCCCAGATGAGCTTGTTGTCTCAGATCAAAACGATGAAGAGGTAGTTGTGGAAGAGGATTGTTCTCTTTTCCTTCACGAGATTTCCCATGATGTGTTTACATTTGGGGTCGAAACAGAGGAGCGGGGGATAGTTCCATTTCTGCAAGTTGGAGAAGCTTTTTTTCCCCCCGACTTTGATGATTATCTAGAAGAGGAGTAGCAAAACCCCACATCACCTTTTTCTTATCAGAGCAGCCAGACCACTTATGACAGTTACGAATCAGAGTCTAAGCTCGATATGCTGGATTTCCAAGAGTAGGTCACAGAACCTTGTCCTTTGCTCACTAAGGAAAATTATCATGCGAAAATCAGCCATCTCAGTCTTTCAAGAGACGCTGAGCAGTACAAGGAAGAGCAGAATTTACCCGAGGGGGTTGTTTATGATGAATACGAATATGACCCGGGGGAGAGCCAAGGAGAGGAAAACGAACCAGAGGAGTAGCCTGCCCTTTGTTCAGAACCAGTCAGTGAGCAGCCACCACCTGAGATCAGCGAGCACACTCCGATTATTCACCTACCTGCGCTTATCAAAGATATTCGGCCGCATGTGAACAACTGTGTAGTAGAAGAGGTTGTCTGTTGTCGATTTCCTGGAATTAGCCACTCATTCGATGACCCTGACAGCGAATACATGGAGTGGCATTTCCCTTATGGTTTGGAGCCGCCATATCCCATCTCAACTTCAGCATGTAAGGGGAAGTTGAAGTGAGTAACCATTCTACTGTTTCAGTTACACCAACTATTCGTGATCACTGACAGAAGGAAAGAGCTTCCCTTCAGGAAGTTACTTGATTGGCTATGGTGGAAGTCTGCTTTCACCTAGCCCCGTGTAAAGTGTTTTATTAGTTTAGGATTGTATATAAATAAGCTCCTTTGAGCATGTATCTTTATTTTGTTGCTTTTATTTTTCGGCTTGTATTTTCAACAGCGAGATGTTTTGAGCCTGACTCCTTAGCCCAACAACAAGGCACTGAAACTGCAAAATGAGTCCTTAGAGAATCACAGGGACAACTCTATCCCCCATGGAGCCTAATGTTAGTAACATTTCTTATCTGGGGCACAAGAGTACTGAGAGCAGAATCGACTTGAGCATGGTCCTGGAGGACCCATCTTTCTTCTTCTTCACCAGATCTGTCCTGTCAGCACCAACAGCTTCCATTACCACCGTCTTGGCCTTGCATCAGAGAGGACTCTTTCTCCATGAGGTAATTCGTCTGAGGTATCATGGTATGTGTCATATTTGATCATTATAACCTTCTTATATATGCATTAGGTTCCTTTCATTTCTGATGACTGCTTGGATCTTACACTAATCCACTTGACCATTGTTTGGGTGACTGATGGGGTGACTTAGCAAGTTGATATTCATAGGTTTTGGTTAGCCACCATGGGGGATTTGTAGAGCCATCATCCGCTCCCACCATTTTTATCATTTTACATCTTATACCCCGCTCATCTATCCCATTCCCCTAGTTCGGCCATTAGGATGACCTTTGAGGGTTACACTTTGTCTTGTGGGAAGAAGGGGCTAAAGGTCCAGGGGGTAAAAGCAGTTGGTAAAAGATAAAATCCATAGGAAATAAAACCTAGAGATGCTTCGCCCAGGGGGTCCCTGAGAAGGCAATAAAAAGCCTCTCGATAAGAAACTTAAGGGACCCTAAGAAAAATAATAAAACAAGACCTAGCCAAGAGGATGGGAGGTCTCATCACAAGCCGGCCCATTATGTTCATAGGTATCCAGTGATATGACATTGCCACTATATGGTCACCACGCTAGGGAAGTGACCTTTGGTTGCATGGCCAAAGGAAAGGGGGTCTCATCAGGAGCCAACCTTATCATTTCTGCGAAGATACCAGTGGGTAACACTATTAGCTCTGGTCACCAAGCCAAGGTAGTGTCCTCTAGTCAGGCCTTGAAGTAAAAAAGAAAGAAAATCAATAAAATAAAAAGATAAAGGCAATAAAGGGCTTGGAAAAAATGCATCCATGACAGATACAACTCGCCTCCTACAAAGGCACCCACGGACAACACCTACCCTTGGTTTTACTGTGACTGGACATCCCTAAAACCATATCACTTCATAAAACATGGCTTGAATGATCTTCTGAGGAAACTTTCCATCTCTTGTGGGTTTTAGCCCAATAGGTTGTTCTGTCGGTTCCCTTGTCTTTGTATAGTAGATCGGTGTAATATCTTTGAGCTATTTGATGACATGTTAGGGATTTCATGCATTTATTTGATAACTTTAATGATGAAATATGATTTTCATTGCTATGATCTCTAGGATTGATGAGCCCATGGAGGGCGTAGTCTTTGATGTGTAGGACCATACCCGGCGGACAGGTACCAGAGGACTGGTACACGTGGGGAGATGATTAGCTCGGACCTCCATGGGGCTGAAGAGCCCATCAGATGGTTGCTGGGATGGCAGAGGTAGGACAACATTTTGATGAGCCCTTGCACGAAGAAGACAGGAGGATGTCCTCACCAGGACACTTTGGCAGAGATTGACCTAGGGGGAATCACATCCTGCAGATGAGATGATGGATTTGATGGACAGGATGCCACCCAGGGAAGGCTGGACGTTTTCTGGAGCATGTGGCAGTGTGCTGAGACTATTTGGCACGTGTGGCAGGTTGCAGGAGCCCTAGAGGGGCCAACGTTTTGCCTTCTAGATGCTGATGATGCCCAAAAAGGGCCAACGTCTCCCTTAGAGGGGCCTGACGTCTCCCTTTTAGCTCTTACTTTTGACATTTTAGCATTTGATGTGACAAATAATGGAATATTGTTAAGCCAGCCTTGTCGGCTGTTTTTAATGACCTATTTTGTAATTTAAGGCCATTTAGATGATATAAATTGAGGACGTTGAACCTCATTTTAGCATAACACAACTTGCTCTCTTGGAGAGATCTCTTTTTTAGTCTTTAGTCTTGGATTATTGGCTCTTGGAGTTGAGGCACTACACTTGGGAGGATTATCTTTGGCATTTATATGGTGTTTTTATCATTGGAAGGTGTTACAACTAGGGTTTGATAAGCTCTTCATGAATTTGTAAGTGTTTTCTCATACAAAACTTCTTGATTGAATGGTTGTAGGTTAAATATCTTACATGTATTGTTACATTTTTATTATTATGCTTAATCATTGAAACCCTAGGGAGCAAGCACACAAGTAGGTCCTTGCTTTATGTCCCCATGATAAGAACTTATTTAGCCATTTGATTTAGAAGGATATAGCCTAGCCATTGCTACACTAATCTTTATATTTCTGAGTTAGATTTGTAATAAAAGTTGAAGAAGGAAGATGTCCTAGGCCTAATTGACTTTACACCTAGGGTTTTGACCTTTAGGGTTTGAAGAGCCTTGGCTCTACAACACTTTTCAGCCCTAGATTTGTATTTCTAAGCTAGTCGTTTTTGCCAAAGAGTTTTAAGGAAAGAGGGAGGAGCATGAGGCCTAGCTTAAGCTACACCGGAATGAGCCTCCTCTCCTTAGGGTTTTGACTTTGTGGCCCTGCCATTGTAGCACTAGAAAGCCTAACCTTCTAGTCCTTAAATTTAAATCTTCCCAAGTCTATAGCCTTACTCCTTGACTCCATTTACCCTAAGGCACTAGTCTAAAACTACAACGTTGAGCCCTTTGTGTCAAAACAACCTTTTCGAAACTCTTAATTTGAAACCCTAACTAACCCTAGAGGCCTTACTAACCCTAGCTAGCTGATGACATCATTCCTATTTTGATCTCTTGTCTAGTGTAAAACGTTGTGGCATTGTCATCCATTGATAGACTTTGAAGTATTGGTTATTTTCATTGGCATAATTAGCAAAACTTCCATCTCATAGTCTACCAAAACTAACCTAGATCAGGGCTGACGTCATCCTTAGTAGGCTGGACGCAACAACCTTTGCATGTGAGCACATTAATGACATTTAAAGCATTTTGGTAATTTAAAGATTGATTTGAGGAAGTGGCATTCTAAGTCTTAGCTTTAATTGCAATCATTGACTTCGTCAATAATTACATTTATTATGCTCATGTGTATATATTAAAGATAGTCATTAACAATTTGAAGTACTAACCACTGCTTGCACATTTTAGTTTT
>ML778170.1:185429-198985 GCA_009831015.1 Picea engelmannii | reverse complement strand
ATCTGTGAAGGGAAAGCTTATCTTAACCTTTGAGCCTTAAACCCTTGATCCTTTTCCTTCAACACCCCAGATTACTAGGGACGTCTCCCTTGGGATTAGCCACCCTAAATAGAAAGAGCTCCCCATCGAGGTGACAGTGGGTGTGGAAGCTCCTGTTACGCCAGTTTGCGTCTTCCCTTTCAAGTTACTAGACCTATCCTACAAACTAAGCGATAACATTTTGGCACCGTTGCCGGGGAACACTAAGTCAACCTTCCTCAATGACAAACCTTCGGTAAGCCTTTCCTCAGAAGTACTTTCTAACAAGCTTACCTGGCGACTCCACTACTTTTTTCTCCCCCTATTCTTTGGTAGTTTCAAGGAAACTATCTGGCAACTCCACTAATGATGAAGCCAACAATGACTTCACAATGGGATCCTGGGAGCTATAAACCTTTAGACATGAGAAAAATTCTAGGATACCCAAGACAAATGCCCCCGATATCCAAAAAAATATGGCCCCCTAAATTCACTGGTGGCAATGGGGAAAGAGCTGACTTTCATATGAATGATTTTTATTCTTACTTTATGCTCAACCCTGTTGCTGATGAGGCTGAAGATGTAGTAATGAAACTTTTTTCACACACTCTTCATGGAAATGCTAAGAAGTGGTATGATAGCCTTTCTAATGCTGGCATCACCTCTATGGACCAGTTTGAAGAAGTATTTCTTGAAGAATGGGGCATTTAGCCAGAAGACATCCCAATACTACAAAAAAATTTTGAGGATATAAAACAAGCTGAGAATGAAACTCTATTTAACTTTTAGAGTAGGTTTGAGGGCACTCTACATCAGATTCCTGCAACCCATCGTCCTGGAGAAGAGTATGTTGTCCATCTCTATACCCATGTGATCTTGGCTCACCTAGGTTTGCCCCTCAATATAAGGGCCCCAAAGTTGTTAAATGAAGCTTATAGCATGGCTAAAGAAATTGAACATAATATCTTCTCATCAGGGATGAAAGACCTCTTCACTACGGGTACTCTTACTATGGAAAGTGTGTACTCCCATGAAAATTTTATTGATGACTTCCAAGAAGAAGGGAAACAGACCATCATTCAACATAGGATGATTGAAGACCTGGTTGAAGAAATGGAATTTGAGCAAAATGATGAAGTATCAATGTGTGTGCCTCCCTCTGACAAAGCAATCCAAGGGCCCTTTTCTCCTGCACAACAAAAAGAAGATGAGGTTAGTTGTTTCTCTTCTACGGACTCCAACGACACCTTGTTCCATGAATCAGAGAGTGAGGAAGAAATGGAAGCCTTGGACGAAGTGGATGTTCCTTACTGTGCAATCGAAGAGAAAGAAGCAGTTCATGATGATGAAGCAATAATGCATGCTGAAAACACCAAATCTATCGAAGCCCCTGCACAGGAAGAAACAGTAAGTTACCCTCCTCCCCTAGTTTTTGATGATGCTTCACTTTATGATGAAGAGGAGGATGAATTTTCAGATGTTTCAAACCCTGCATGTTATGACACAGATAATGACATTATTGATAACATTGATGAGTTCATACATGTCGGGAGACGTAGGTGGTATATAGTTGGTTATGACCTGGATCCCATCTATGACACTGAGAGTCATTTCCAGTTGTTGCTCTCGCATTTGTCACAACAGACTACTTCTGACCAATGGCAACAAGGAGATGAGATTTTCACTTGTACCTTTCAAAAAACCAAGGATGATCTAGTACCTCATTGTTCTGATGATTTTCAATCTTACCTTGAGATTTTTGATAAGTACCCTTCTAAGCATTTAGACTCTTTTCACAAAGATGATTGCCAACCACCGCTAAGCTTAGATTTTAATGCAAGTAAGGACATTGTTTGCCCAAAGAAGGTTTTTCATGACTGTTCACCCCAACCACCTATTGTTACTTTGCCTTGCTTTTCTATTAAAGGTGTAGTTGGGAAATATCTTTTTCATGTTGAGTTTCCTCCTGGGAAAACCCTAGACTTCAAGGGTTGGTTGGGTAATGCTAGCTCTATTCATTTTTTCAACTTTCCCTTGATAATTTTCCAGTCATCTACTAAACCTTTGTCAATTCTTTCCTTGACTCTAGAGCGTGAGGATGTCCTAGGTAACCAATTTACAGGCCCTTTAAGTCGGTTTTCTGAACCTTGTATTTTTCATGACCCTTTCTCGGATAAGATTGAGTACTTTTCTCAGAGATGGACTTGGCAGGATTTTGTCCCTCCCACCCGCCTCCATGAGTTAGACTTTGAGATTCCTGATATGACATATATTCTAACTCATGACATTATTGTGCTTGATGTATCATTGTTTTGGTTTATGATGAAGCACAAAGGCAGGTACCAAGGGACGTTACTAGATTGGCTTCATTAGTTGTTTGACTACACCAAAATGTAGCCAGCAGGTAAGTACAGGTAAGGTTTTTACATTTTATTTGCATCCATGATTACTTTACATGCACATATTATGTTTGTGGGGTGGCAATACCACCCCACCTTTTTTCACTGATGCTTTCTTGTCAAGTGTGAGCAGGTGTACAGGTTTATGCTAGATATTGTTGAGGTTCTCATGCGCTCTAAAGTTAGCACATGTCCCCGAGTTGGAGCCAGATGTTATCCTCGATATCTAGGGATAACTAGGAGATCATGTCTCGAGGCCCACAGGTCCTAGACATGGAGTACTGAGAGCAGGATCGACTTGAGCATGGTCCTGGAGGACCCATGTTTCTTCTTCTTCGCCAGATTTGTCCTGTCAGCAGCAACAACTTCCATCACCACTGGCTTGGCCTTGCATCGGAGAGGAGTCTTGCTCCATGAGGTAATTGGTCCGAGGTATCATGGTATGTGTCATATTTGATCGTTATAACCTTCTTATATATGCATTAGGTTCCTTTCATTTTTGAAGACTGCTTGGATCTTACACTAATCCACTTGACCATTGTTTGGGTGACTGATGGGGTGACTTAGCAAGTTGATATTCATAGGTTTTGGTTAGCCACCAAGGGGGATTTGTAGAGCCATCGCCCGCTCCCACCATTTTTATCATTTTACATATTTTACCCTGCTCATCTATCCCATTCCCCTAGTCCAGCCATTAGGATGACCTTTGAGGGTTACACTTTGTCTTGTGGGAAGAAGGGGATAAAGGCCCAGGGGGTAAAAGCAGCTGGTAAAAGATAAAAGCCATAGGAAATAAAACCTAGAGATGCTTCACCCAGAGGATCCCCGAGAAGGCAATAAACAACCTCTCGATAAGAAACTTAAGGGACCCTAAGAAAAATAATAAAACAAGACCTAACCAAGAGGATGGGAGGTCTCATCACGAGCCGGCCCATTATGTTCATAGGTATCCAGCGGTATGACATTGCCACTATCTGGTCACCACGCCACGACAGTGACCTTTGGTTGCATGGCCAAAGGAAAGGGGGTCTCATCACGAGCTAGCCTTATCATTTATGCGAAGATACCAGTGGGTAACACTGTCAACTCTGGTCACCAAGACAAGGCAGTGTCCTCTGGTCAGGCCTTGAAGTAAAAAAGAAAGAAAATCAATAAAATAAAAAGATAAAGGAAATAAAGGGCTTGGAAAAAATGCATCCATGACAGGTACAGCTCACCTCCTACAAAGGCACCCATGGACAACACCTTCCCTTGGTCTTACTATGACTGGACATCCCTAAAACCATATCACTTCATAAAACATGGCTTGAATGATCTTCTGAGGAAACTTTCCATCTCTTGTGGGTGTTAGCCCAATAGGTTGTTCTGTCGGTTCCCTTGGCTTTGTATAGTAGATCTGTGTAATATCTTTGAGCTATTTGATGACATGTTAGGGATTTCATGCATTTATTTGATAACTTTAATGATGAAATATGATTTCGATTGTTATGATCTCTAGGATTGATGAGACCATGGAGGGTGTAGTCTTTGATGTGTAGGACCATACCCGGCGGATAGGTACCAGAGGACTGGTACACGTGGGGAGATGATTAGCTCGAACCTCCATGGGGATGAAGAGCCCATCAGATGGTTGCTAGGATGGCAGAGGCAGTACAACATTTTGATGAGCCCTTGCACGAAGAAGACAGGAGGACGTCCTCACCAGGACACTTTGGCAGAGATTGACCTAGGGGGGATCACATCCTGCAGATGAGATGATGGCTTTGATGGACAGGATGCCACCCAGGGAAGGCTGGACATTTTCTGGAGCATGTGGCAGTGTGCTGGGACTATTTGGCACATGTGGCAGGTTGCAGGAGCCCCAGAGGGGCCAACGTTTTGCCTTCTGGATGCTGATGATGCCCAAAAAGGGCCAACGTCTCCCTTAGAGGGGCTCGACGTCTCCCTTTTAGCTCTTACTTTTGACATTTTAGCATTTGATGTGACAAATAATGGAATATTGTTAAGCCAGCCTTGTCGGTTGTTTTTAATGACCTATTTTGTAATTTAAGGTCATTTAGATGATATAAATTGAGGACGTTGAACCTCATTTTAGCATAACACAACTTGCTCTCTTGGAGAGATCTCCTTTTTAGTCTTTTGTCTTGGATTATTGGCTCTTGGAGTTGAGGCACTACACTTGGGAGGATTATCTTTGGCATTTATATGGTGTTTTTATCATTGGAAGGTGTTACAACTAGGGTTTGATAAGCTCTTCATGAATTTGTAAGTGTTTTCTCATACAAAACTTCTTGATTGAATGGTTGTAGGTTAAATATCTTACATGTATTGTTACATTTTTATTATTATGCTTAATCATTGAAACCATAGGGAGCAAGCACACAAGTAGGTCCTTGCTTTATGTCCCCATGATAAGAACTTATTTTTCCATTTGATTTAGAAGGATATAGCCTAGCCATTGCTACACTAATCTTTATATTTCTAAGTTAGATTTGTAATAAAAGTTGAAGAAGGAAGACATCCTAGGCCTAATTGACTTTACACCTAGGGTTTTGATCTTTAGGGTTTGAAGAGCCTTGGCTCTACAACACTTTTCAGCCCTAGATTTGTATTTCTAAGCTAGCCGTTTTTGCCAAAGAGTTTTAAGGAAAGAGGGAGGAGCATGAGGCCTAGCTTAAGCTACACCGGAATGAGCCTCCTCCCCTTAGGGTTTTGGCTTTGTGGCCCTGCCATTGTAGCACTAGAAAGCCTAACCTTCTAGTCCTTAAATTTAAATCTTCCCAAGCCTATAGCCTTACTCCTTGACTCCATTTACCCTAAGGCACTAGTCTAAAACTACAACGTTGAGCCCTTTGTGTCAAAACAACCTTTTCAAAACTCTTAATTTGAAACCCTAACTAACCCTAGCGGCCTTACTAACCCTAGCTAGCTGATGACGTCATTCCTATTTTGATCTCTTGTCTAGTGTAAAACGTTGTGGCATTGTCATCCATTGATAGACTTTGAAGTATTGGTTATTTTCATTGGCATAGTTAGCAAAACGTCCATCTCATAGTCTACCAAAACTAACCTAGATCAGGGCTGACGTCATCCTTAGTAGGCTTGACACAACAACCTTTGCATGTGAGCACATTAATGACATTTAAAGCATTTTGGTAATTTAAAGATTGATTTTATACATTGAATGCTCTATCATTTGTATTTATTGAGGAAGTGGCATTCTAAGTCTTAGCTTTAATTGCAATCATTGACTTCGTCAATAATTACATTTATTATGCTCATGTGTATATATTAAAGATAGTCATTAACAATTTGAAGTACTAACCACTGCTTGCACATTTTAGTTTTATTTGCCTTGTCTCGCAAACAGGTGCCTTTTTCAGTGGAATACCTTCTCTTTGACTATCTCCTTGGCAGTAATCTGTGAAGGGAAAGCTTATCTTAACCTTTGAGCCTTAAACCCTTGATCCTTTTCCTTCAACACCCCAGATTACTAGGGACGTCTCCCTTGGGATTAGCCACCCTAAATAGAAAGAGCTCCCCATCGAGGTGACAGTGGGTGGGGAAGCTCTTGTTACGCCAGTTTTCATCTTCCCTTTCAAGTTACTAGACCTATCCTACAAACTGAGTGATAACAGGTCCCATGTTGTCCTATCTCTCGAAACCCTGAACCCTAAAAGTGCCCATGGTCCTTAAAGTAGGGCCCACAGTATCACGAAGCAATCTCAACTGACCATCCACAGGAGACACCTGGCACACGATTAGGCTCCTCGCCTATTCGCTCATCGTGACTCCGACACACAAAGAGCATCTCCTTCATATCCCCGATGCGCGACGTGCCGGGAGTGTCCAGGGCCTGGGCCCACGACATCGTCGGGAGAGTTCAGAGCCGTCAAATCTAGCGAGATGCGTGGCACCAGATTAAGCCGTCTCGGCTTTTCACTCATCGCAACTTCAAGAAGCAAGGATCTGCCCCTTCATATCCGCGAACGCCGAAAGCACCTTTGGGAGTAAGCACAGGGTCATAGCCCGTGGTCACTTGGGAGACAAAGAGAGTTGTGCAAGAGGGTTCAAATACACCGAGTTCAGTTACAGAGGGGATCATCGCGATCTCTAGGCGCCATCAGATCCGATCTCAATCCTGTGCCTCGCTTGGAGTAATTGAAGGCATGAACGGGTGGTTGAAACCTCCTTTCATTCATTAAGTGTGAGGTATGGAGGGTCTGGCAAGCGGTCTACTGGAAGGGGTCTTGTGTACCGATTTTTTCAAAGAAGCTATGCCGAAGTCTTCAAAGAGACACAGAAGTCTGTGCACGCTAGCTTGGCACTTAATGGCTCAGCTACCCTCCCTAGAGGAGCATGCACAGTTAAGATTTTGTGTGAAGAAGGATTCCAGTATGAGTTTGACTGAAAAGACACCTAGCCCTGGGTGACTGGGCACACCTCTGTTAGGTGAATTCTCCTGAGTATATATGCTCAGTTTTTGTATTTTTTAAAGGTGATGGTTGAGATAGGCTCCCGATTGTAAAGTTTTGTTGCAACACTGGTCACTTTGGTTAATGTATTAGGCATTTGAGACTTCTTACTTTATGGATGTCAGCATCTTTTTCCATCTCTTTGTTTATTATGTTAGAACATCTCGAAATTGGAGGATCTAGTTGAGTTGCGCTGTTGTAGGATGATGTAGGTTGGATCACTGCAACAGTCGCAGCGTTTCTAATCAGTTCTTGTGTTTTCTTAGTGCTAGAATGGATTGGAATTGGAGGATCCAGTTGAGTCACCCTTCAGCTCCTTGAAACTCTGGACCAAGAGGATCTTGGCTTCTGAGTTTTTCTTCTTCAAGCTTCCGAAAGCCTATTGCCCGAGGCAGTCTTGCTCACCCTTCTCACAAGTCTTCCATCTACCACCCTTTAATCAACTTACTGACGGAAGTTGGATCAAGACCTCCCTTGCTTTCTACATACTAGACCCTGGTTCCTGTGTCAATGCTGCTTTCCTGGGTCTCTTTCCATTCGACCACCCCCATTTATTAAATCATGACAATAAAAACTGATGGGCGTTGGGCTCTGCTCCTGCAAGCAATCCAGGGGTGACTTCCGATGCTAACAGTATAGATTAGATGAAAGTGTTTCAACCTAAGGTAACACACACATAGGCCATCGATGCCTTCAAATCGGAACAAGAATGATAAGAAACAACCACAACTTGCACTCTATTATGACTCAACACAAGAATCATATTTATTATTGAGAAACTAATCTAGAAACCAAAAGAAGTTTGCAAACTATCAAATGGACAATCAACCTAGAAGCATATCATAATTCAATGCTCCTTAGTCCTATATTTTTTTCACCTTCAACAGACCCTGCTATCACAAGAAGTGTCTCAGCTTAGAAATCAAAGATGAATGAAGTAGTAATGAAATCTCTCTTGGAAGTAAGAGCAGATCGTATCAGCGCAATGTGTTCTCCTCTTTTACTTTGTCCAGCTTACCCCTTTAAACATCACCAGGGTAGTTGAATCATTCAACCACTTTTAGTTAACTCATTAACTAACAATTTCTTAATTAATAGGAGGTATGTTAAGTAAATTAAATAACAATAATAATAATAATAATATGATAAGGGTACTAAATAAAACTAATATGTGGGAACCCCCTATTTCATTTGGACCAATTAATGAACCATTTCTTCCTTGTAACTTCCACCTTAGATGCAAGACACATCAACTTGCTACATCATACAACCCATGTCATTAAAATGCATAAGATGCAATAAAAGGCCCCTTGTCACTCCATGTGGAAATCATTAATTTTACCAAAATTTAACCATTACGTAAATATGTCCAAAACATGCAGCATGACAATCATAAGGATGTCCAAAATATAGAATTGTCAGAGTATGAGTTGTCCCCAGATAAAGTGAAAATAATTTTATACACATATACTAAAATAAACCAACCAAATCATGAAAAACCATATTTGATGTGAGAGGTTGCCCCTCTCTTGCTATGACTACTTTCAACCCTTTCATTTCTCCCAACTAATGAACCTACCATAGCAAATTTGTTGATCACTTCCCTGCACATATGAAGTGAATGAATGTGATGACTCATGTGATGAATTTGACTCAACTACTACTTTCTCCTTCTCTGGACTATTCTCAAGATTAGTGATCTTGGCCTTGGCTTGATGGTCATGTGAGGCTTGGGATATAGGTTGTTGATGCAAGGAAGGAGAAGCAGGCTAGGCATGTAAAGGATGCTATTGAGGGTGATCAATATTTGGCCAACCATGTGACTGTTCAGAAAGAGAATGTACAACATTTTTCCATCCATCATGTTCTATTCTAACTAAGGGATAAGAAACATGGTTTGGAACTGGATTACCGATACTTGAATGAGGGTTCTCAGGTATAAGTGGAGGTCTATAGGCTTGTTGGACAACCAAGTTGAGAAAACCTATCTGTAGCAACTGATTGAATTCTTTTGAATCTGCATCAAAATGTATAGAAAATTGGAGCCTCTTATTACCTCTTTTCCAAGGACCTAGTCCTTTACCTTTATTCTTTCCTCTCGTGCCATGAATTCTCCTGTTGAAAAAGCTCATGTTGATATACATATACATAGATCAGAACCAAAGTTCAATTGATAATTCATCTAAAACTTTGCAAAACAAATAATTTAAACATGGCTATGTTCATAAAAATACACATGCCATCAATCATCATGCAATTCATGTTATCAAAGCTATCAATCATTTAGAACAAGGATTTGGAAAGGGCTTTGGAATTAAATGATAAGATTTGTAATGAGTGGAAAATGGTGACAGGAATCTAAATTGGATTGTTCTCTTCCATGACCATCTTTCTTAATACCTCATGATCAAGTGCATCAAGTCTCAATCATATTACTTCAGCTAGAAAACATAGTTACCCCTGAACAAATTAAATATCTCTCTTTTGATCAATTTAATTCTGCAAATATTTTACACAACTATAATTAAAGCATGGGAATAAAAGGGAAATTTGGGAAAATGAATTGGGATTGTAATGAGTGAAAAGTGTTACTTATGATAGGGGAATTTAAAATGAACATGCATTAATTCTATAGTTTATGATCATATTTATCCTCAGTCATTTATGATAAGCATAATTATAACCACATGTAATTTCAGGGTTTTAAACATGCATCAATATGCAACTCATCATAATCCGTTATGCCATAACCAAATTATTTATTTAAACTCTTAACTTGCACAATGTCCCAATCAAGAAATTTTTTGACACCAATAGTATTTATTTAAAGTGTTCATTATGTTTTTCTCATCATGCTATGCACAATAGTCAAGATTTCTTCACTTCCGTTCCAAAACTTTGATTTTCCCCAATTACAAAGTGATATCATTGTTGTGATTAATTTATAAATTTTGATGTTATTCCACAATGCAAACCACCAAGCATCATTCCCAGCACATACCAATCATTATGCTTATTATTCAAATGACTAACTTCATCATATATCAACCCCTTATCAAGCAAATCCAAATTCTAGCTAGGTAATTTTTAGTTTGTGACAACCGTTATTTTATCCAAACCACAAATCCAAATATGCATCGCATACATGACAAAATAAACTCAGAGATATTGAGGATTTTAAAACCAAAAATCTCTTTTTAAAACTTGGTTGGACTCTCATGCAAGAATTACAAACCCAGTTCATAATCAAACTCATATTTTCAACTAGCATTCATTGAGTGTTGTGTATTAGTTTGTGGGGTCTCTCCATTTTGGAAAATCAATAACCCATAACCTGCATGAAACCCTATGCATGCAACCATAATGAAGTGACTAGACCCCTGTGTTGTAAGACCAAGTTTGAATAATAGACAACTAAGGATAAATGGTGTTGGAAATGTTTAACAGGTAGCATATGCTTGTCATTGATGGCAAGTACAGCAATGAAGATGGCATGAGTACAGGAAGAATGTAACAGATGAGCACCAGAAGTATTTTAGGAAGATTCTGCAGAGCAAGCCCGATAAGTTCAGAAGAGATAGTGTAGAGGATTGTTGGCAAGTTATCAGGCAAAGTAAGCTTGTCATTGATGGCAAGATTAGAGTATGCAGTGAAGGCAAAACAAGGACAAAGTACGCTCCGGAGGAGAAGCACCAGTGATCACTGGAATCAAAGTATGCAGTGAAGGAAAAACAAGGACAAAGTACACTCTGGAGGAGAAGCGCCAGTGATCGCTGGAATCAGAGTATGCAGCGAAGGAAAAACAAGGACAAAGTACGCTCCGGAGGAGAAGCGCCAGTGATCGCTGGATCTCATCCTGAATTCCCGATGGCCATCAAATCTGAATGAAGACAAAAGGAGAATGCAGATATGGAGGATAGATCTCAGGCATTAGTTCTGAGAACAAGGTTCGACCACCGTTGGATCGAGGAAAAACTGCACGATCTTTAAAAGTGCAAGGAGTAGAGGGCTCATAAAATCTCGAAAGCAGGAGGACTGTCCATCTCAGGGAGTTATGTGGACTGTTGATCCGACTCCCTATCGGAGTTTCGAGGATCAAGAGTTGGAGATGACAAAGAATAAAAAACACAGGAATCTCGAAATCGCGATATGAGATATTGTGATTTAATCGCAGCCGTCTGATCAAGATAAGATCTGGACAGTCGATCCGAATCACGTCAGCAAACCACGTCAACTAGGAACACGTGGCACAACCAGGTAATGAAAAGTGTCAGACAGATTCAACATGCCAAGAACATGTAAGTCATGAATCAGGGTGACATGTGGCAGTTATTTAACACATGTGACGTCAGCAGACTTACACCATGTCGAAGTTTTGAGGATCGCGTGTTGGAGATGTCAAAGAAACAATGCAACAAGAATCCTGATTTTGCGATATGCAAAATCCTGACTTAAATCGCAGTCGTTGAATCAAGATCAAATCTGGACCATTGATTCCAGTCCATGTCGGAGTTTCGAGGATCGAGTGTTGAATTTGTCAAAGAACATTCACCATAAGAATCCCGATTTCGTGATATGTGAAATCACGATGTAATCTGAGCCATCAGATCAAGCTTTGATCTGGACCATTGATTCTAGTCTGTGTCAGAGTTTCGGGGATCGCAACATGGAGTGGCAAGTAAACAATGCAACAAGAATGATGATTTCACGATATGCGAAATTGTGATCCAATCACAGCCGTTGAATCAAGCTCTGATCAGGACCGTTGATCCCACGCCATTTCGGGGTATTAGGGATCGCGACTTGGAGAGTCAAGATGTCTCATCTCCAGACTCACGAAATGCGAAATCATGAAAGCAACTTATGCATAAGGTTGTGGTCACAACCTTTGGTCACGAGAAGGGAAGGAGTCAGTCCAGATAAGCTCCATTTCAGGGTTTCGGAGATCGCGACTTGGAAAGTCGAGATGCCTCATCTCCAAATTCATGAAATGTGAATTCGCGAAAAGCACTTCAAGCATAAGCGCTTGGTCTTGGCCATGGTCATATTGGGGAAGGAGCTAGTGCAGAAAAGTTCTGTATCGAAACATTGGAGATCGTGAAATGAAGTGTGGAGACACTCAGCACAGGATTGTCGAAATGCCGAAACCCGATGTCAATAAAGTTCATCCAACGGCGTAGATAAATTGGAATATAATCGGAAGGTTACTATTCTCTCTCACAGTTAACCTCTCAGTTACGAATCTGTTAGTGAAACAAATTCATGATTGCGAATCAGTTGGTGTTTCAGTTGCTAGGACAGTTGTCTTTCTTTTGCCTAAGGAAATGCGAAGTGGAACCGCCGTGGAGGTGTGTATAAAAGAAAATAAGACAGACTATGTGTGGTGGGCTATTCTGGATATGAATGAAAATGAAGGATATTGGAGGGCTACTGATGCACGACAAGTGAAACTGCCAGAAACCATTGATGGTGTCTGCTAGAGAATTCGAAGAGACCCCTGTGTGATCGCCAGAGGAGATGAAGAATCTCCAAGCTTCATCCAAGTGAAGGAAGACTATTCTTAGAAGGGATTGACATATGGATGAGCGTGGAAGCCTATAACTGAAATAGAGAAGGTGAGCTCAACTATCATAGAAAAGACGAAGAGTCTCAACTGCCAGAGAGGCTGAGGAATCTCATCATAACATTTAGTGATGCTGAACGCGTGGAAAAATGGCCAGAGAAGCTGAAGAGTTACGATGATGATCACGCAGAGCACTTGAGATGTGGAGGAGATTGGCACGGTATGAGAATGTAGAGGAATGGTGAATATTGCATGCACAAGATGAACATAAGCTATATATACACGGTACAGAGAAGAGAAGGGGTTGTTGTTGCGGTTGGAGTTGTTGTGGTCGCTGTGTAGAAGGATTGAAGTGTGAACAAGGAAGCAGAGCGCATAAGTAGAAATGCACAGAAGAGGAACTGTGCAGTGGATGGACATGGTGCACAGAGCATAAAAAGCAGAAGAACAGACAGTGCAAGTCATGTGTGCAGAAAGGCAATGAGGCAGACAGAGCAATGAAATGCAACAGAACAGTGATGAGTCGGGTAAGCCATTGTTGAACATCATATCACTGTAATAAGTTTCAGTAGCAAAGATTTATATTTCAGGGAGGTTGGGAGGTGCTAGGGAGGATTGTTTTCCTCAGAGGTTCAAGTGGGTTCTTGAACATAGGGAGTTATAGCTTCCATCTAGTTGCAGCCAGAGAAACCAAGGTGGTAGGGTGGTGCAAGGGAGAACTCTTATTCTCTGTTATACAGGTTGGTGCCTGTATGATTGGAAGTTGGTGCTTCCATCCAGTTGGTGCTGGAAACACTCAGGGAGTTGGTGCTTCCTTCTAGTTGGTGCTAGAGAAACCAGGGAGTTGGTGCTTCCTTCTAGTTGGTGCTAGAGAAACCAGGGAGTTGGTGTTTCCTTCTAGTGGGTGCTAGAGAAAACAGAGAGTTGGTTCTCTCAGCAAGTAGCAGCTTGCAAAACAGAGGTTTTAGCCTCATTATGAGTTGGTGCTCATATGTATGATAATGTAAAGAATGTAACTATTACTTATCATATAAAGAAAAAGAGGTTTTTACCCTGTATGGGTTTCCTCGGGAAATATCTGTCTCTGTGTTTCTCATATAT
>ML778170.1:164438-177018 GCA_009831015.1 Picea engelmannii | reverse complement strand
TTTTTTAAACAACACTATAGGGGGTCCCACTTATTAGTTTACTTAGTATGTATATATATATATTATTTTTTCAAAAATTATATGTTCCTTGCAATTATTTGCAGGATGGTGACTTCATGATGATTTTAAGAGTCAACATATGGCACTTTGATTATAAAATAATATTGTAGTCATGGTATGAACATGAAATCCAAGCTCCCAAAAGTTTATGAATACAAATTGCTTCAATACCTGCTTGAACAACACCACAATATTATACTTCGGTGGTCGACAAAGAGAATACCTTCTGTTTTTTGCACAACCACACCAAAGGTCTAGTGCTATAGTGAAACACATACCCAGAAGTGGACCTTCGGTCATCTCCGTCGCCAGCCCAGTCAGAGTTGGTGAAGTCGACTAGCAAATCTGAACTATGACAATATTTGATACCAAAGTGTAGGGTACCCTTTAGATATTGAACAATGTGTTTGAATGCTTTCCAATGGATTTCTCTGGGATCTTGCGTGAACTGAGAAACCACACCAATAACAAAGAAGATATTAGGTCAACTATGAGTAAGATAAATAATACTCCCAACCAATTTTTGATAGAGTGTATCATTTACAATAGGAGTTTGACAGGTTTTAGTAAGCTTCACTCTAGACTAAAAAGGAGTCGCACAAGGCTTGCAATCAACCATCCTAAAACGTGTCAACAGATCGATTACATATTTATATTGGGAAATAAAAAAACCATCACATAGTGGTAATACTTGAAGACCAAAAAAAATAATGTAGAGTGCCAAGATTTGTCATGTCAAAGGAGTCAACAAGTTGTTTCTTCAATCTAAATATCAGAGAATTAGTATTTCCAGTAATGATTAAGTTATCAACGTATACAAAAACAATCAAGGTGTCTCCTTTGGAGTGGAGAACTTACATACTATGATCAAATTCATATCATTTGAAGCCTAGCCAAAGAAATAAAATTTCAATCTTAGCATACCAGGCCTGGGGGGGCTGGTTCAAACCATAAAACAACTTCTTGAGTCGACATACCAAATTGGAATCCATCACAAAGCTAGGTGGTTGTTCCATATAGATTTCTTCATATAGGTTTCCATGAAGAAAAGATCTCTTTACATCCATCTG
Organism: Picea engelmannii; assembly: GCA_009831015.1. Lineage (NCBI taxonomy): Eukaryota > Viridiplantae > Streptophyta > Pinopsida > Pinales > Pinaceae > Picea > Picea engelmannii. The sequence continues at coordinate 175,888 of ML778170.1, read as the reverse complement.
ATGAAGCTACCATCCAAAATGCGAAGCAAGGGAAAAAATTAAGCGAACTGAGTTCATATTTTAAACAGGAGAAAAGGATTCAGTGTATTCGATGCCTTCCTGTTGAGAAAATCCCTTCACGATGAGGTGTTATTTATGTCCTGTAGACCCATCGACACTTCACAATGTTCTTTCCATGAGTTTGGGGAACCAAGTACCAGGTTTTATTCTTCGACGAGGAATCAATCTCAGTCTTCATGGTCTATTCCCATTCGGGTCGTCTTTCGGCATCATAGTAGGTAACAGGATCATAGGTTTCAAGGAAACAATTCATGAGGGAAACACTGGCATGTTGCTTCTGAATTTGTGTCTGTCATTTGCAGGAGGAATATCCAACATTAGCTCCAACAGATTCAATGGTCTTGGCATACCAACAAGGTATACAGGAAATAGATGAGTTGTGGTTCATTTCAGGAGAAGGATCATAAATCGAAGGGTCTACAGTCAGTGGACCAGTTGAAATATAAGATGTTGGACTAGTCAACTCATAGATTGACGATTAAGTTGAAATAGGTATAGGATTTGATGGACTGGTCAAAGAAATGAAGAGAGGAGCAAGAGAACTAGCATCAAGGGGAGAATCCTGCAGCAATCTAGAGGAGGCATTCAACAACTTGACTTCGAAAGAATTCTCATCAAACCAAGAATTGTGTCGGATAATAATTTGTCGTCGGATAGGATCAAATATTCAATAGCCTTTCGACTCTTTATAGTATCTGTTATTTCCAATATCTCGGGATAACTAGGAGATCATGTCTCGAGGCCCACAGGTCCTAGACATGAAGTACCGAGAGCAGGATTGACCTGAGCATGGACCTGGAGGGCCCATCCTTCTTCTTCTTCGCCAGACTTGTCCTGTCAGCAGCAACATCTTCCATCACCATCGGCTTGGACTTGCATCGGAGAGGACTCTTTCTCCATGAGGTAATTGGTCCAAGGTATCATGGTATGTGTCATGTTTGATCGTTACAACCTTCTTGTATATGTGTTAGGTTCCTTTCATTTCTGATGACTGTTTGGATCTTACACTAATCCACTTGACCATTGTTGGGGTGATTAATGGGGTGACTTAGCAAGCTTGTATTCATGGGTTTTGGTTAGCCACCAAAGGAGATTTGCAGAGCCATCGTCCGCTCCCACCATTCTATCATTTTACATCTTATCTCCCATTCATCCATCCCATTCCCCTAGTCCGGCCATTAGGATGACCTTTTGAGGGTTACACTTTGTCTTGTGGGAAGAAGGGGCTAAAGGCCCAGTGGGTAAAAGCAGCTGGTAAAAGATAAAATCCATAAGAAATGAAACCTAGAGATGCTTTGCCCAGGCATCCCCGAGAAGGCAATAAAAGGCCTCTCAATAAGAAACTAAAGGGACCCTAAGAAAAATAATAAAACAAGACCTAACCAAGAGGATGGGAGGTCTCATCACGAGCTAGCCCATTATGTTCATAGGTATCCAGCAGTATGACATTGCCATTATCTGGTCACCACGCCAGGGAAGTGACCTTTGGTTGCATGGCCAAGGGAAGTGTTATCACACGATTTGTAGGAAAGGTTTAAGGAGCTTGAGTCAAGGCTTGAAACCGACGTAACATGAGCTTCCCCACCCACTGTCACCTCAATGGGGAGCTCTTTCTATTTAGGAGGGCTAGTCCAAGGGAGACGTCCCTATGTAATCTGGTTCTCTGAAGGGCTAAAGGCTTAATGGATCAAAGTAAGAGATTCCCTTTCATAGATTACTTCCAAAGAGGAGATAGTCAAAGGAGAAGTTCCACTGATGAGGCACCTGTTTGCGAGACAAGACAAATAAACTAGAATATATGCTGCAGTGGTTAGTACTTCAATATGTCAATGACTATCTTCAATACATATACATGAGCAATGATTTGATGTAATTATTGATGAAGTCAATGATTACTAATAAAAGACAAATGGATTGTATCACTTCTTCAATAAATACAAAGGAGATAATGGAATTCAATGTAAACAATCAATCCTTGTATTATATCACCATGCACTATAAATCTGCTCAATATATATATAATTTTGCTGCGTCACAAATGCAGAAATTGAGTGACGTCAACCCTAATTTGTGTCAAGTTTAGGAAGGAAAAAGGCAAACGTTTTGCACAATAAGTCTAAGAAAGTAAAATATGCCTCAAATCCAAACAATTCACGGAGTTTTATACTCAACTTAGGGTCAAAGAGAGACCTTGACGTCACAAGCAATATTGTTGCTGCAAAAGATGACGTCAGCCCTAGAATCAAATAAGTTTGAGAGACAAAGAGTAAGACGTTTTGTCAAAATAAGCTTAAGGATGTAACCAATAACTCAAAGTCTATCAAATAGAGGTGACAATGTCAAAACGTTTTTTGTCAAAGCAAGAGATCAAACAAGGTATGACGTCACCTATAATGTTGCTGCATTCAGGGTTAGGGTTAGCTAGCCAAGAAGTGGACGTTTTAGCTAATTCAACCAATGAAAATTTATGAAACCTCTATGGCTATGATGAGATAACTCAGCCGCACCTTTTTGTCCAAGCAAAGATTTAATTAGGGCAAGACGTTATCAGCATTAGGGTTAGTTCTAGTCGCTAGGGTTAGACGCTAGGTTAGTTAGGGTTTCAATTTAAAAGTGTTTTGAAAGAGATTTGAAGCATAAACAAGCTCAAGATTATTTTTAGACTAGTGCCTTGGGTTAATGGAGTCAATTGAAGTGAGACTAATGGTTTTAGAAAACTTAAACTTAAGGACAAGAGGGTTAGGGTTTGATGGTGTTGCTATGGCAAGGCCACCAAATCCAAACCCTAAGAAGAGAAGGCTGATTTAGGTGTAGCTAAATCTAGGCCTAAGGCTCCTTCTTCTCTCCTTAAGACTTCTTTGGAAAAACGGCTAGCTTACAAACACAAACCTATGTCTGAAAAGTGTTGCTTAGATACAAGGCTTTTCAAAACCCTAGAAGCAAACCCTAGGTGTAAACTAAATTAGGCCTAGGACGTCTTCTTTCTTCGATTTGTGTTTAAAACTAACTCAAGAAAAGAGATGGCTAGTGTAGCTATGGCTAGGCTAAACCCTCGACAAAATGGCTAGCTTACAAACACAAACCTATGGCTGAAAAGTGTTGCTTAGATACAAGGATTTTCAAAACTCTAGAAGCAAACCCTAGGTGTAAACTAAATTAGGCCTAGGACATCTTCTTTCTTTGATTTGTGTTTAAAACTAACTCAAGAAAAGAGATGGCTAGTGTAGCTATGGCTAGGATAAACCCTCTCTAATCAAATGGCTATAAGCTTTTACCATGGGGACATGAAGCCACAACCTACTTGTGTGTTGGCTCCCTAGGGTTTAAAGATTACGCAAATAATGACAACACATGCAAGATATTTAATCCACAACCATTCATTCAAAAAGTTTTGAAGAGAAAACACTTACAAATTCATGAAGAAGCATTAATCACACCCTAGTTGTAAACCTTCCAATGATAAATAGCACCACATGCCAAAGAATAGTCCTCCAAGAAGTTGCACCTCACTCCAAAAGAGAAGAAAAACCAAGACAAGAGCTAAAAATGTCACTCTCACAAGAGAGCAAGTTATGTTATGATCAAATGAGGGTAAAATGTCCTCAATATATATGATTCTCATGACCTTTAATTAAAATTTGGTCATTAAAAATAGCCGACAAGGCTGACATTACAATATCCAATTATTTGTCACTTTACATGCTAAAAATGCCAAAATGAGCAGAAAATGGAGACGTCAAGCCCCTATAGGGGAGACGTTGGCCCTTTTAGGGAATAATCAGCATCCAGTAAGCCAGACGTTGGCCCCCTTGGGGCTCCTGCAACCTGCTAAGTGTGCCCAGAAGGCCCAACACACTGCTATCTGTCCCAGAAAATGTCTAGCTAGCCCTGGGTGGCATCCTATCCATCAAGGCCATCGTCCCATCTCCAAGGGGCTGATCCCCATAGGGAAAGTCTCTGCCAAAACGTCCTGATGAGGGCATCCTTCTTCTTCTCCATGCAAGGGCTCGCTAGAACTTTGTCCTGCCTCTACCATCCCAGCGACCATCTGATGGGCTCTTCAGCCCCATGGAGGTCCGAGCTAATCATCTCCCCATGTGCACCGATCCTCTGGTACCTGTCTGCCGGGCATGGTCCTGCACATCAAAGACTACGCCCTCCATGGGCTCATAAGTCCTAGACATCATAGCAATGTAAATCATATCTCATCATTAAAATTATCAAACATATGCATGAAATCCCTAACAAATCATCTAAGAGCTCAAAGACATTACACAGACCCACTATACAAAGCTAAGGAAATGAAAAGGACAACCTATGGGGATAGTACCCACAAGAAATGGTAAGCTTCCTCAAAGGATCATTCAAGCCATGTATAATGACATGATATGGTTTTTAGGGATGTCCAGTCATAGTCAGACCAAGGGCTGGTGTTGTTTGTGGGTGCCTTTGTAGGAGGCGAGCTATACCCGTCATGGATGCATTTTTTCCAAGCCCCTTATTGCCTTATCTTTCTTTATTTTCATTTTTACTACAAGCCTTGATGAAGAGGACACTGCCTTGGCTTGGTGGCCAGAGCTGACAGCGTTACCCACTAGTATCTTCGCAGAAATGAGAAGGCTGGCTCGTGATGAGACCCCCTTTCCTTTGGCCATGCAACCAAAGGTCACTGCCCTGGTTTGGTGACCAGATAGTGGCAATGTCATACCGCTAAATACCTATGAACATAATGGGTCGGCTCGTGATGAGGCCTCCCATCCTCTTGGTTAGGTCTTTCATTTATTTATTTCATTTTTTCTTAGGGTCCCTCTGTTTCTTATCGAGAGGCCTTTTATTGCCTTCTCGGGGATCCCCTGGGTGAAGCATCTCTAGGTTTTCATTTTCCTATGGATTTTATCTTTTACCAGTCGCTTTTACCCCCTGGGCCTTTATCCCCTTCTTCCCACAAGACAAGATGTACCCTGGATGGTCATCCTAATGGCCAGACTAGGGGAATGGGATGGATGAGTGGGATATAAGATGAAAAAGTGATAAGATGGTGGGAGCGGACGATGGCTCTGCAAACCCCCCTCGGTGGCTAACCAAAACCCATGAATACCAGCTTGCTAAGTTACCCCATCAATCACCCCAACAGTGGTCAAGTGGATTAGTGTAAGATCCAAGCAGTCATCCGAAACAAAAGGAACCTAATGCATATATAAGAAGGTTATAACAATCAAATATGACACATACCATGATACCTCGGACTAATTACCTCATGTAGAAAGAGTCCTTTCTGATGCAAGCCCAGGCCGGTAGTGATGGAGGCTGGTACTGCTGACAGGACGAGTCTGGATGAGAAGAAGAAAGGTGGGCCCTCTAGGGCCATGCTCAGGTCGCTCCTTCTCTCGGTACTCCATGTCTAGGACCATGTCGGCCTCGAGACATGATCTCCTAGTTATCCCTAGATATCGGGGATAACAGGAAGGGGGGTCTCATCACGAGCTAGCCTTATCATTTCTATGAAGATACCAGTGGGTAACACTGTTAGCTCTGGTCACCATGCCAAGGCAGTGTCCTCTGGTCATACCTTGAAGTAAAAAAGAAAGAAAAGCAATAAATAAAAAATAAGGGCAATAAAGGGGCTTGGAAAAAGTGCATCCATGACGGGTACAGCTCACCTCCTACAGAGGCACCCACGGACAACACCTACCCCTGGTCTTACTATAAATGGACATCCCTAAACCATATCACTTCATGAACATGGCTTAAATGATCCTCTGAGGAAACTTTCCTTTTCTTGTGGGTATTAGCCCAATAGGTTATTCTGTTGGTCTCTTCAGCTTTGTATAGTAGATATGTGTAATGTCTTTGAGCTCTTATATGATATTTTAGGGATTTCATGCATGTATTTGATAAATTTAATGATGAAATATGATTGAAATTTCTATGATCCTGAGGACTAATGAGCCCATGGAGGGCGTAGTTTTTGATGTGAAGGACCATACTCGACGGACAGGTACCGGTGGACCAGTACACATGGGGATATGATTAGCTTGGACCTCCATGGGGCTAAAGAGCCCATCTGATGGTTGTTGGGATGGAAGAGACAGGACAACGTTGTGATGAGCCTTTGCACAAAGAAGATAGAAGGACGTTCCAGCAAGACACCTTGGCAGAGCCCGACCTAGGGGGAATCACCCACTGCAGACAGGGCGTTTGCTTTTGATGGACAGGATGTCACCTAAGCCAGTTGGACATTGTCTGGAGCGTGTGGCAGTGTGCTAGGGTCATTTGGCACATGTGGCAGCTTGGAGAAGCCCTGAGAGGGCCAACGTTTAGCTTCTTGGATGATGAGCTTGCCCAAAAAGGGCCAATGTCTCCCTCAGAGGGGCCCGACGTCTCCTTTTTGAGCTCATATTATGCCATTTTTAGCATTTAATGTAAAAAACAGTGTAATATTGAAAGTCATCCTTGTCGGTTGTTTTAATGGCCTATTTTCTAATTAAAGTTCATTTGGATGATATAAATAGAGTACGTTGCCTCTCATTTTTAACACAACACAACTCACTCTCTTGTGAGAGATCATTTTTAGTCTTTTGTCTTGGGATTTTTTCTCTTGGAAGTGAGGCGCAACTCTTGTGGAGGATTTTTCTTGGCATGTTATGGTGTTCTCTTTCATTGGAAGGTTTACAACTAGGGTTTGATAAGCTATCTTCATGATTTGTAAGTGTATTTCTCATGCAAAACTTCTTAAATGAATGGTTGTAGGTTAAATCTCTTGCATTTATTGTTACATTGCTATTATATTTGCTTAATCTTGAAACCCTAGGTAGCAAGCACACAAGTAGGTCCTTGCTACATGTCCCCATGATTGAGAACTTTTTTTAGCCATTGATTAAGGAGGATATAGCCTAGCCGTTGCTACACTAGTTCCCCCTTTTCTGAGTTAGCTTTTAAACATAAGTTGAAGAAAGAAGACGTCCTAGGCCTAGTTAAATCTACACCTAGGGTTTTGACTTTTAGGGTTTGAAGGGCCTTGCTCTTGCAACACTTTTCACCCTTAGATTTATGTTTTGAAGCTAGCCATTTTNCCAAGGATATCTAAGGAAAGAGGGAGGAGCATGAGGCCTTGCTTAAGCAACACCGGAATGAGCCTCCTCCCCTTAGGGTTTTGACTCTAGGGCCCTGCCATTGTAGCACCATAGAGCCTAACTCTCTTGTCTTTAGATTTAGATTCTCTCGAGACTTTGCCCTTGTTTCTGACTCCATAATACCCCAAGGCACTAGTCTATCTCTTCAACGTTGAGCTAATTGTGCCAAAACAAGCCTTTCAAAACTTTCTAATTTGAAACCCTAACTAACCCTAACGTCTACTAACCCTAGATTAATGATGAAGTAATGCTTTATTTGAAGCCTTTGGTTGATAGAATACATAGCGGCCTAGTCATCTGGTGATAGACATTGTTGTGTTGATAAATTTCATTGGCCTATTTGCAAAACATTGACCTCCTTGTCTATTAAACTAACCCTAGAACAAGGCTGACGTCACCTCTAGTATAGTGATGCAGCACTCCTGTCATATATGAGCATTTAATGATATTTGATGCATTGTGTTAATTCAAGGATTAATCATCTCTATTGAATGCTATATCATTTTGTATTTATTGAGAAGTAATACTATAATCCATAGTCTTTATTGCAATCATTGACTTCGTCAATAATTACTGTTGTATGTGCTCATATATAGTAAATATAGTCATTGATTAAAGAAGTATTAACCACTGTTGCATGTATTAGTGTTATTGTTGCCTTGTCTTGCAAACAGGTGCCTTCTCTGTGGTATATCTTCTTTTTGACTATTTTCTTGGCGGTAATCTGTGGAAGGGAAAACTTACCTTGATCCTTTAAACCTTTTCCTTTCAAAACCCTAGATTGTCAGGGATGTCTCTCTTGGGTTTAGCCACCCTAAATAGAAAGAGCCCCCCATCGAGGTGACAGTGGGTGGGGAAGCTCCTAATACGCCTGTTTGACCCTTACCTTCAAGCTACTTAATCCAAACTACAAACTGAGCGATAACATTGTGGCATCGTTGCCGAGGAACACTGAGTCAATCTTCCTCAGCGACAAAACTTTTGGTGAGCCTTACCTCAAAGCCTTATTTTACAAGCTTACCTGACGACTCCACTAGGGTGTTTTCCCTTTTATTTGATGATTTCAAGCAAATCATCTGGTGACTCCACAAATAACTAATGATGACTCGTAGTGGACGTCAGTATACAGCTGCATTTACTACTATGATCTCCACAAATCCTGTCACCCCTGTAAGTTCTCCCAAATGGTCTCACAAAGAACTCTTTAGTCCTTTAAGCTTACATAACACCCAAGGGGGGTTACATGATCTGCCCAAGAAGGCCGAGTCCTGGATACCTAAGTTCTCAGGGGAAGATGGATCCTATGGAAACTCTCATTGGACCGACTTCTGTGATGCTTTCCAGCTTCACCAATCTGGACAAGAACATCCCGATGTTTTCTTAAGGCTCTTTGTGATCTCACTCACCGAAAGTGCCAGAAAATTGATTAACAGACTCCCCAAAGGAAGCATCAAAATCTTTGAAGACCTTGAACAAGCCTTCCAGAAAGATTGGTGTGAAAAAGAAAGCATGGATTCCCTTTACTCCCAATACACTAATATTTGCAAAGCCTCTAGTGAGGGCATTAGGGATTTCAATGATAGGTTCAACCTTTTACTCAAGAAGGTCAAGCCTAGTTTCTCAGAAGAAGCTATCCTCCATCACTACTTGAACTCGTTGGAAGGGGTGTTGCAGTTTACTCTCAAAGATTGATCACCCTCGACTCTAGAAGAAGCACAAGACCTTGCTAGCAGGATTGAGCAAAAACTTGAGTTCGAAGACTACATCAATCAAGTCAATCTCTCGCACAATAATGATCCCAAGGAATCTAGTAATGAGGATGCCCCCGAAGCTAAGCTTGAGCCCATAGAAATTCTTGAAGTAAGACTCATGCCTCCCAAAAGGAAATGGAGCACAACTTTCTCGAATACAAACAATGTTCTGAATGCCTCAATACAACGCAAGCCATCCGAGGATTTGGGCATGGCCACTCAAAGAAAACATAACTTTGAGGATGCCTTGTTTGTCTTGGACACACCGATACTGGAAGATCAAGATATGAGTGAAGCCGATAAGTCTAAAGAAACTGATCCAAGCATTAGTATGTCTTGTATCCTGCAAAGGGTCAAAAGGATTCGTGAAATGTTAGAAGTCTCTTTTCTAAAAAAGCAGGGTTCAGAAGACCAATTACCTTTTAAAGGGATTCCCACACTATTACATACTGGTCATTCTGAGATGGATGAACAAACACCCTTGTCAATGGATCCATACTTGTTTCAAGATTGTCCCACTTTTCCTTTGACAGGAGAAGACACAGATTGGGGTGATTTTCCTAATGATGCCTCTGATTCTTCGCAAGATTTAGATGAAGATGGCTATCCATTACAAAGAAAAAGTAATTTCATTGAAGGGCACAAAGATGTTTTCAAAGACATAAAAGTTCCAAGCACCATCATTGTGGATGAAAACCCTTGGTGTTTTCAATGCAGTGAAGCACATTGGGAACATGAATGTCCTTGCAGTAGTGGTGGCCATCAACAGGTAAACAATATAGACTACTTCATAGAAGGACCTCAAATAAATATTACTATTGAAGAGCATCAAGAGGTCATCAAAGAAGCAACCAGGTCAGCCAGGATGGCGATAATAAACAAACTAGACCAGGAATCAAAAGAGAAGCTAAAGAAGCAAGAGTTCCAGGTGTATAGAAGAAAGAAATTGGACCAGCCTTCCACTGACCAAACAAAAAACCCACCTGTGGATGTAATCTTTCCTAAAACATCCAATGTTGAAAGGGTTAATCTGAATTTTGATCTTAAAGGGGCATTATCCAAGATGCTTGTGACTATTCCTTTGAAAGAAGTCATCAAGGTACCATCTATCAGAGAGCAATTTGAGAACTTTTTCCAAGGATCAGATGGACTATTGAAGGATGGAATTATTGGTTGTATCCAGAATATACTCGTAACTACAACCTATGAGCAAAAGTCCAGTGATTCCATCAAAGATGACAAAGCATGTGACAAAAACGGGCCGACTCCTCATAAATGTTCTCCAGAAGATACGCCTTTTGCAAAAGAGGAAAATTCGAGTCAAATTGAATGGCCCACAAAAGAAGAATACCAACAACTTATTGGTGATCTCAAAGCCCAGAAATCAAAGACTATAAATATACTAAAGAAGGTGGAAAATGATGTGCGGATCCATCCTTCACAGCAGGAAATCTTCGTAGTAGAATCCCACCCACCTCCCTCTACACAATACACTAGGGTTATTCAAGGAACGACCAATTTTAAAGTCAAAGAGTACAAGGAGGGAGACATGGTTTGGATGTGAGATGCCAATAAAGGGAAGCCTACTAATATCAAAGAATACAATCATTTTTGGCTTGGCCCTTTTAAGGTTGGAATGAAGTCAGTTAATGACTCCTATTACCTATCTACACTGGAGGGAAGAAGGCGCACAGTGCCCTTCAGCGGGCATCTTCACAAATCCCACCAGGGTGGGGTAACCTGACTCCACAGGTAAGTATGAGTAGGTAGGCATTTCCGTGTATTATAACATCTGCATTTATTGTTTGTTTCCCTTATATATGCATCTTGATTGTTTTATCTCATATATGTACATGTATTATTTTTTGCGGTGGCAATACCACCCCACCTTTTGTCGCTGATGCTTTCTTGTTAAGTGTGAGAAGGTCTACGGGTTTATGCCAGAGATGCAGAGGTTCTCATGCACTCTACGGTGAGCACATGTCCCCGAGTTGGAGCCAGATGTTATCCCTGATATCTAGGGATAACTAGGAGATCATGTCTCGAGGCCCACAGGTCCTAGACATGAAGTACCGAGAGTAGGATTGACCTGAGCATGGCCCTGGAGGGCCCATCCTTCTTCTTCTTCACCAAACCTGTCCTATCAGCAGTAGCAGCTTCCATCACCATCAGCTTGGACTTGCATCAGAGAGGACTCTCGCTCCATGAGTTAATTGGTCCAAGGTATCATGGTATGTGTCATGTTTGATCGTTACAACCTTCTTGTATATGTGTTAGGTTCCTTTCATTTCTGATGACTGTTTGGATCTTACACTAATCCACTTGACCATTGTTGGGGTGATTAATGGGGTGACTTAGCAAGATTGTATTCATGGGTTTTGGTTAGCCACCAAAGGGGATTTGCAGAGCCATTGTCCGCTCCCACCATTCTATCATTTTACATCTTATCTCCCATTCATCCATCCCATTCCCCTAGTCCGGCCATTAGGATGACCTTTTGAGGGTT